>JAHZNF010003585.1:0-23457 GCA_027744215.1 Troglopedetes dispersus | reverse complement strand
TATTTGCATATTATTTTTGCCAAAATTTACTGCATAAAATCCGGGGTCTATGATGTAGTACTGTTGTTAGTTGCCCTCTGCGTTTTTTCTAAAAAATGTTTGCTTCAGTCAGGTTCTTTTCAGTTAATTTTAAACATGCGATTAATATAAATGAAACAGACCGAATACCGAATGCTATAACGTTTCAACCGTACGAATTCTGTGTGAGTGATGATATAAATCAACAATTACGTACTTGTCGAATTGTCAAATCATGTTGGATAGCTGAACCCATAATTAAGATTTTACTGACCTTTGAAGTTTACACAAGCGTAAAAGAAACAATGAATCTAAAAATCCAAGGTGTGTCTCCATTCAATAATACTTCAGTTTACAAAAGAGTAGGCAGTAGGCACACAGACTACCCCTTGCTCTGTTTAATGTTTATCATTGAGCACCTTAAAGAACTCATGATTTCTTTTGTGTTTTGACTGGTTGAAGGTTTTGCTTTGTTGCTTCAAATAAAAGTGAGTGGGGAGAGTAGCTAGGATAGCGATAATACCTAGTACTCCCCAGCAAAATGGATGAATAATGTATTTTGATTAGTCATGCCAGCAGCAGCGTTGATTGAGGACCTGTTATGAAAACAATGGAACTTCTGATATACAGCATTCTATTACAATCACTGATGTGCTACCATTCCGCATATGGAATAACATTATTCAAGTTCGGTATTAATAGCAAGATTGCATAATAAAGTCGAACTAATTTCGTATTTGGCAGATTATTATTATTATTGCAAATTTGGCTAGATGCATTCTGCTCGAAAATTATTTGGGTTGAATGAGAACAAAGGGTCGTTCTAAGAGTTTCCAGATTCAACATCATACTTTTCTCACTCAGTTTGCGAAATAAACTGTGTTTGGAAATAAGTGGTTTTTAACTTGAAACATGGCCTTGAAGGAGGAAATGGTGTCCTTTGAACAAAACAGACTATCCCATTCGTGCATATTTGTATTGATATGACATTGTCTTCAATCTTATTTGAAATTTTTCAAGAAAAATATTATCGCAAGAAGGACGCACGAAACTATCGAATAAAGAGTTTGATAACACTCTGCTGATTTGCGTAATAGGTGCCCATAATATCATTACAACTTGAGAAAAGTTGATAAGCCCCATCCGAAAATAAATATGCACACAAGCTAAGAATGGAACTTTATCCGAGGGAAAGATAGGGGAGAGAGTCACGGTTTTAGATTCATGAAGCCAATTTTATTTGACACTAATATGCAGCCATGAAAATTCTTTTCATGCAATTGAACTTCTTTTCAAACAGTCTCCAGAGAGGAGAAAGAGTGAGTGGGTGAGTGAGTGAGAGAAGGAGAGGTGAAACGAGCTTTGCATATTTTACGTCACCTCTCGATAGTTTCCCTATGAGACTTTTTTTCTGGTTTACATGGCCTAAAGTCTGGGGGGATTTACTACAGAACGGATTCTTCTCAAGAAGTGAATATTTATGTACAGCTCTCCAGCATGGAAAGATATGCGTGGTTTAAATTCTATTAAATGTGCCGTAGTACGTTTACTTCACCTACTAAATCTTCGTGCTCTTCGCGTTTTCTCCATCGCATTTATTAGAAGCATCAACACACACCACCAACACCGCAAACTTCCTCATGTTGTGCTGGGAAGACTCGACAAGACTAGGAAAGCCACACAATACTTCCGGAAAGGTGGACGATTTCTGAAGAACGTTTTTTTACGCTTGGCTTTCGAGCAGCAGTACCAAACGGTAGAATAATGTGATACAGGAAAATAATAGATGTTTCCGACACACACTTCCTTCCAGAGCATTCTTCTTTCTTTCAATTTTGTTCACTAAGAAAAGCACGCGCGTTTGCTTCTCCTGGAACGTATTGACATGTCTCCACCAGATCCCAGTTTTCTACTTTGATGGTCCTATTTTCGCCTTGTGGGAATTATGAAAGGTTTAGAATTGGGAAAAGGTGGGGTGTGAAATCTCGTTATGGTTTTTTAAAGAAAGCAGAGAGAATTAAGAGATCACTGATGGCTCGGTCTATCTGTGAAGCCAGGCATTTTTTAGAAAGAAAGGTTTGAAAAAAATGTTTTTTTTTTCTGAGAGAAAAATCTTTTGACGTGTGAAAGAAGATTGCTTCCACGTATGATACTCCGACTTTTGATGATGGAAGGAAATGTTTACGCTATGACAGTGTGAGTGGTGACCCATATTATAGAACACCAATATCCATTCAATTTTCTCAGCTTTTCTGCACAATCCTTTCCCTTCCCAGGTAAAACCTGACAGATTTGAATAATACGTGTGCGTGCCTCTGTAAAAAAGGTTAGGTATAAAGTGACACACTGCTCCAGTCCTCAATAGTATTCTCTAATTCCCATTTATATTCTCGTACTATCACTTGTTATTTTTCACATCAGTTGACTGAACCTCAGGCCTTCGTGAAAAAAAATCTGCATGTTGAATCCATAATAAGGTAAAAAAAAGTATGAGCCCTGAATACAAAGTATAATCAACCTGCTGTTTTTTCTTCGTTCTTGTACTGGTAATGCGGGGTAAAATGACTCTGCGTCAATAATCAAAGTTATAATAATTTTCATGTTTTATTTTCAGCACTCAAGTATAAGATTTATCTTATCTTAACCTATTTTAAGTTATCTTAAGTTATCTTAGCTTATTAACACTCATTTTAGGCTTTTTAGATTAAATTTAAAGCTTTCTTTTTCTCTCCTTATCTTAGCTTAAGGTAGCTTATCTTATCCTACAACTTATCTTAACTTACATTAACTTTACTTATCTTAACTTATAAAGATTAATTCGATGAAACATCTTGAACTTCATAAAAAGCCTTCATAAATTTATATACACTTATCGCATACTTATTCAATTGCAGCCCCATCGCAGTTTTTATGTCAACCTCAATGTTGTTGGTAAGTCACCACCTTTTTTTTACTTATCTGGGTACCTATACCACATAGTCACATTTTTAAGGAGGGCTGCATTAAGACTTAAGACTCGAGAATAATAAATTAAATTAGGCTCCACAAAAAAGAAGAAAAGTTACTTTCTTGGCTTCCACTTGGATCCAGCTGTGCATGTGCATCTAATTTTCAATTTTTCTGGATGCTTTTGTGTCAATACTTTATGCTTCTGTAACACCCTCTTGAACTCCTTTTGTAGAGAAAAATCTTATTTCGCATGCTAAAGTGCTCTTAGGCAGCAACCAGACAGCCTTGAAACTCAAGTCATTTCTCGAAGGCTTCTTATTGTCTCTTTGTAGAAAGTGATGATTTGAATTTACTTTGCTCCTTGATATAAAGGTCACATAATCTTCCTTTGGTTTTAAAAGGAAGCAGACAAGGGAAAAACGAATAATGACTACGACAATCAGGAGCTTTCTTAACACGCAAAGCAAAGTGAAACTTGAGACACAGAGATATGTATGTAAAGACAACAAGAAATTTGCCGTTGCGTGAAGTTTTCTTATACTGTGACATTTTCAATGAAAAAGCTTTTGGAACGGTTATTTCATCAGCCGACAATCCATTATGAGTTAGTAACACAATTTAACGAAATGTGCTCACTTACATAAATATGTAGATCGTTAAAATGGGGTCCTTTTTTCGGCTTCCTTTCATGATACAAAATTAAGCATATATAGACTTTCTTTTCTAAAGGAATGCCAGATGTCTTTAGCATAGCACAATGAGGAATAAAAGAACTGGTGTATCAATTTTCTACTACACACATTATTGTACCCAAATATTTGTGAGTATGAGTAAACTTTTACTTCAAATACGTTCTTAATCAGTTGGATCCTATGTGTTTCAATTGTGTTATGCGACCCGTCCGTCTTGCCTTGAAAGAAACAATTATTTCGCAAAATTACCATAATGGACACGATAAAATTTGTGCAGGTTGTGTTTCGCATGTTCCGATTTCTTTCGTACCGATTGAGCCCAATTCATATTGATGCAGGAACTCAATTGATTCGTGATTAACGGGCTTCTTAATTACTACTTTTGTGTTTTATTTTGAAAACAGTGCCTACTGCTTCCATTCTGGGTGGTCCTGATCTTCACGTGGACAAAGGAAGCATGATCAATTTGACATGCATCATCAAATACGTAATTACAAATTTGATAATTTACACAAATACAATACACACATTTAAGCATCAAAGTTTTGAAGAAGGGGTAGGTTTCCCAATCACTAGCTAAGAGTTTCGGAGAGACCTGCCCACACCACAGTTCACTGAAGTTAAATGGTTGTAATACTTGTGTTTTTTTATTTCAGAGCCCTGAACCGCCCTCTTATATCTTTTGGTATCATTATGATGAGGTAAGAGAGTGTTAATAATTTCGTAAATGAATAGCCTTGAGTTATTGTATAGCACTGGTGTTGGCTATACGTACTTTTACGCATAAAAAATATATGTGTCTGCTATATTTGCAATAAATTAGTCCGCATTACATCTGGAGTGCCACAATAAAACAGGAGAATGTCAGTTATACCATTATTATTCGTGAGAAAGTAACATGAAGAAGCAAGCATATTATTTCCACATCACATGCCCGGATGAATTCACACTGATGGCAACAAAGGAGGAAACGGAGAAGGAAAGGAAAAAATAGGACAGATTATATCTTTCAAGCCGTTTGCGATTGCTTTGTTTCATTCTCGCTTTTTCCCATTTCCCTTCTTCGCAGAGCTATTGTTCTAGAATATTTTTTTCCTTCTCCGTCTCCTTCCACTTCTGTGATAACAATAAATTGCCTTAAGGTTCGGTGGCAGCAGGAACGTTTAGACAGAGGAAAGGGGTATTTTGGGAATCCCAAAGGAAAGGTGATTTCTCTCTAGCAAAGTTGTGCACGGCCAAGCAAGCAGAAAGCCAGTCAGATTGGCACACTTTTCGAATCGACCGACTTGTAAGTCAGATAGCGAAAGTAATTAGCCAGAACAACTAAAAAAAACTTATATACGATCTGAGAGAACTATATTTCTTACTACAACTTCGCACTTTCCAACAGAAGCAAGAAATGATCGAGAAAAATACTCGCTTTTTTTCCAAACTTCCACTCTACATATGAGCTTTTCTGTACACACTATTAAAATCTATGATGATGATGGTCAACATATACGTTATTTTTTTCTAAGTAGTAGGTACATATATTTCTTAGGAAAACAGGAACCCTTTTCTTCCAGATCACTTTCCACTGCCTCGCTTATATAATAGTTGGGAAACATGACTTTCTCTTCCATGAGGTGGAGCTTGATTTGCGATACGATGCAATCAAGTACTACTGCACTTTTTTTATCTCGAAAAATTGTGTCCAGAGGACGAAAAAAAATATCCACTGAGCAAGTCGTCAAAAGCTTTTGTACAGGGTGAAAAAATGTATGATCCTAAATGTAGACAAGCGAGGCGAGAGTTAAGTAGTTTCCTAATCATGAAAGCGTATACATAAACTACAACAAGTTTCTCTAGGCCCAGACAAAAATCCGCACCGTGTGGATTTCCTTTTTTTGTGTACATACATATAATGTGTGATGAAGAAGATGGTGAAATCGGGCTAGATCAGTGTGAGCTCGGTTTGTTATTTCCATTTTGGCTGTATGAGTGCACACACACAACTTAGAAAGCATTTTTAGCGAAGAAGGGAGCACACCTTATTTTAAGTGTCTTTTTTCTTATTCCTTTGAAGTATAACGGAAGAGGGTAGTCTTGTGATGTGGGTGTAGATATCAAAGATATAAAAGTTTAGGATATGTATATGAAACAAGTAGGAAAAGGGATTGCTTTTGGTGCAAAATAATATAGGGAAGGTAGTAGGTAGGTATGCATTGGAATGGTTGGTTGAAAACCCAATGGACTAATGAAACTAAATATCCTTGACCGAAATCGCAGGTAATAAATTACAATTCGGAACGTGGAGGAGTGAGCGTGATAACAGGTACGTAACAATAACTTACTTTTTTTAACCATTTTTATGCATCAAAATGAATAAGTGTTAACATTAGCCAGGCAAAGTCTCACGCATGCAGAAGTTATGACATGGGAGCTGAGGGAAATGGGTTGGTTGTATGAATTATTAAGTGAAAATATGCATTTGTTGCATAATTACATTATGCTGAGGAATCAATGAAACGCTTATGATTCAACCTAACATGACACTCACAGTCGACAGGCATAGGCCCCCGGTGGTATTTTTAACATTTACATGCACCTTAAATGGGACAGTTAAGAACTGTTAAAATAATAAAAAAAATTCACTTTAATACACATGTCCCACGGTATCCGATGGTATCGATTGGAAGTAGTCCCGATTTTCCAAACCAGTTTCCACTATTGATTTTTGGAACTTGGAACTGAGTTCCAAATCAATTTTAAAGCTATAAATTGCATCTGAACAATAATAATTCGTCACAAATTGTCATAATTTAACACAAAATATTATTCGCTTTGTCAACCACCGGATACTGACTAATTAGTTAACAATAATAAATGGTCACAAATTAACAAAACAGACATCAATTAGCACAAAAATATCAATTTTTGCTTTGTCAGCCAGCGACCACTCAATTCCCTCGCTCAGCTACCCATACTTAGAAAATGAGTGCAACATTTTAGGTACTGCCAATCTACTCATCAGTTCAAGTCCGGATCCATATATGTAGCAATGCAAAAAGTCAATAGTAAATGATAGGTATTCGTGACTATGCACATACTGAATGGATCTGTTTGTTTGACTTTGAACTGTAATGTGTTCTGTAATGAAGAGCTAATTTTAGAAATAATATTAAACCTAAGGTAATAGGTGCATAGCAGTAAACCTGTTTCGTTTCAGCCTCTTACATTTGTCAATTGTTGATCAATTGCATATTTCCTTCATTCTTGCAGAGAAAGGCGAGACCACAACTTCCTACCTCCTCATCCAAGATGCTCGTGTCTCAGATTCAGGGAAATATTCCTGCTCTCCCAGCAATGCTGGTAAGACCCATTTTTTTCATTGGATAACTGACAAATCAAGTCTCATACTTAGCAATAAGTTTAATTATTTTATCCATTTATTTTCGAATGTTTTCATCGTGTAGCCATACAATACATGTATATTGTATGCTGAATAATAATACCAAATTTATTACTCTTTTTAAAATACACAGACGTTGCTGGTGTTCGAGTTCATGTCCTTGCCAATGGTAAGTGCTTGTTTCATTTTACAAATCTATTTCTTCACTTTCTCCGCTGCCATTTTTTCCTTGCTGGTGATTTACTAAAGGAAAGCACTGCTGCGAGATGGAGAAACTGAAAGGAGCTACACTAGAAAATAAGGAACTTGCTTAATCTTTTTCATATACATACAGAGGTAGGTAGGTAGATTTCCTTATAATGGACAGACACGTGGTGGACAATAAAAAAAAACTGTTGTGTACAGAAGCAAAAAAATGTAGGAAGAAGTTCTGAATTTTACTGCCATACACAGACTTTTTTGTAATAAGGTACATTCGTATCCTTGATATAAATAAATAGGTTTTTGAATTCTTACAATGTGCTTCGCAATGCTATGTAAGAGTGTAGTATTTTTTGTGTGAGCTCAGTTCAGTTGAGACTGAGACGGTAAGCGCGTGTAAATGGAAAAGCCCTTCTGCTTAACTTGCTTTTTTTCTTCCCTCGTCCATCGAAGGAAAACTAGCAATGTATCTTGTGTCGTTTTTAAAGGACAGGAGTTCTTTCCTTTTCCCCCACGGAACAATCTTTCACTTGAGGTTTTGACATGGTAGAAGTCATGATAGAGATAGAAGGGTATTATTATTGGGAGATATGCTCACAATTCACAATATTTATATGCTGTATGCTAATGGATAGCTTTTCAACTGAAATGTTTTTGGTAGGGATATGTAACCATTTCACCCTTTTCAAATGTTTGGTTTGGAAGGAGAAAGCAACTTTTGGCATTCATTCATTGTTCCCTGCATAAAGCCAAAGACAGAAAGTCATGCATGTGTGTTGTAACTATTCATAAGGAAGGAAAGAAGACATCTATACCTTTTTTGTACGGAAGTGTCTTGTGCCCTGTTTCCGTTTCCTTTCTTGCTCAACCTTTCACCACTTGAATGCATTCGCCCTGGCTCTCGTATCCTTTACAAAATTGCTTTGTGGTTTTACCACGAGTTTTTTTCAGTTTACACTTTGGATTTTGCTGAAGAAAAGCCTTCAGTTCTGGTGGTTAAAAACTGATAAACTCACGTGATGGGATGTTCTCTTGAATACGAAGCTATGTGCGTATGTGTGTGGTCATTTTTTTTAAAAAAAATATGAATGACAAAAAAGAAGGCAGTTTTGTCAGGTCAGCCGTTTTCTCAGAAAACACGACTGACAAGGCAGCGACAGTTTTCAACCAAACAAAAACTAATGGCTCCCTTCCACCTAAAAATATATGCGCAGTCAGTCTGAAGGTTAACTTAAACTTTTTCAGATTGGTGGTGGCAGTGTAATATGAAATGTCATTTGGTAATTATGATATACCTTTTTTGTACGGAAGTGTCTTGTGCCCTGTTTCCGTTTCCTTTCTTGCTCAACCTTTCACCACTTGAATGCATTCGCCCTGGCTCTCGTATCCTTGCTCCCTTCCACCTAAAAATATATGCGCAGTCAGTCTGAAGGTTAACTTAAACTTTTTCAGATTGGTGGTGGCAGTGTAATATGAAATGTCATTTGGTAATTATGAATGTGTCGTTTATTTTACTAGGTGAAAGGACAGCTCCAATGTCAGCCACGGGTTCAGCCAGTCGTATATTAAATCATCAGCTGCTAGTGATGTCTATAATGTCTAGTGTTCTCTGCTATATTTTCACAATTGCCCACCTCCGAAGCAATCTCCCCAGTAGAAATAGTTATAGTCAAAGTAGAAATATTCAAGAGAAGTTCAAGAGCGTCTTACTCCTCAACAACATTATACGGGTTAGGTAAAGACGAGTGGATAAAGAAGTGTATAATATTTATGGTGACTGTGACTATAAAAATGTATTATAGACGTTACATAATCCTAAGTTGTTTTAATACGATATATCTGAGGGCTGCGAAACGGAAGTGTTGACACTGAAGGTACCGGAGGAAGTTGTGCAGACTTTCTCTCTGGAAAAAAAAACTTTTTTTTAAAGAAAGAATATTATCGACTGACCAGACGTCTGCCAGTGCTGTGTCTAAAAATATAAAGGAGCAATTACGAATTGACTCAAGTTCACAGAATGTGTGGGGATACCAAGTATAAAACCCTGCTTCCACGAAGAAGTGATGGAAAATACTGCGCAATTTTGTAATACTTAGCACTTTTAAATCAATTTATATGGCAGGAGAAAAAAAAACTTTCAAGGTTCATAAACAGTACGTGTGGCTACAAATAAAAGGCTGTTATCAGCAGTATTGTCCTCCCACCAAATCTCAAACCAACGCCCCAACTTTCGTCTTGAAACTTTTCTAAAAGCAACAAAATACATATATAATGTATTGATGACTCCCAAAAAGCTAAACTTACCAGTGCACATAGTTTCCTGTGGCAATGCTGACTTACCATTCCGTTTTTTTATATACTCAACAGTGAGTAGTTCTACTACAGTTGTACAAGTAGGTGTAAAATAAAGGAATTAAATTGCAAAAGGTGAAGTGTAAACGGTGAGCGAATAGATACAATATATATAAAAGCTGCTTTCACAGATACATCGACCGGTCTATTAATCGTGTGTACTAGTGGAGGTACATTAATTAAGTGACCAATTCGTTTTGCAGCTGGTATCACTGGAATGGTTTACTAAGGTGAAATGCTAGAATCGCTTGAATGTGTCAATGTAATGTCAAAATGTGCTACGGTTAATAAGGAACTATAATCATACAAGTATAAGTAAAGTTTTTTGCAGGATTTTATTATAATCATACAAGTATATTTGTAAAAAAATTATCTGGAACAGTTTCATTCATTGGATTATTATTACTATTAATTATAATGAATATATGTTACGTGGAATCGTGAAGTGTTTTACTGTGAACATTTTATGTGGCTAGTCAATCAAGAAGTTCTAAAATAGTGGAAAAAATTTCTCCTTTTTTTGTAAATGTGTTGATTTTTATAATACTCTATACTCTTCCCTGCACAAGATCTACCCACGATGAACGACAAAAAATGTAAGCAATGGTAATTTTACCTTTTTTATGCTCAACTCGTATTAAAAGTATAAAATATGTCACGCGAGTTTATGAGTATGAAACTGGCTAATATGGAGAACAGTTTGATTCTTTATTATTAATATTATTACTCAGAAACGCTGATTTAATTTGATTTTACAGGTCTGACTGACAAGTACACATTTTCCAGGGCCTCGGCATCCTTTCGCAGTCAGTCATTTCTGGGGACTCTGCTCTCAAGCGAAGAGCAGTATGTCTGGTAATCTGTGAGCGAGAGTAAATCATTAATTGTTTTAGTTACCAATCTAGTTTATATGACTATATTGATAAGTTCACTTAACTTGTAACAAACATTAGTACATTAGTATTATTACGTTCACAAGTCATTATTACGGAAACACTAAAAGTTTACATACATGAATTTGGATATCCTCCTACACCTTCAAAAGGAGCTTATACTGTATTTGTAAAAAAATATTCGGATTCTTTTCTGTAATCAAAATTTCGTCCTCCATAACCCACTAGTCACTCGTTTATCATCAATGAACAAATAAGTGTATAGGTCGTTATCTTCATTTTCACAAGCACTCCATTTTTGTTAGATCGATCAGGTATTAATGAGAAGTCAATCTATTTCCTTTCCTTGTCACTTTTAGGAGGTGCTCACGTTTCTTGGAAATCTTTACAAACTTACATATTCTTGTGAATCTTAATTTTACAGTGTGAAGGAGATTTTCATTTAATTAAGGTTAACCTACGAAAGTGGATTTTATACGTGAATTAGGATTTGAATGACTTGGTCAATTCTTTCTTATATGGAATACTATACAATGTAATGCTAATTAAAGTAGATTTACGCACCAGTGTATAATATGTGTATTCCATAAGTTATATATGTATTTAGAAATTTTGAATCAAAGCTACTCAATATAATAGTGACCCTAACAATAGTGTTTGAAGAACTGAAAGAAATATATTATGTTATTGTAGGAATGGAGGATTTGGAAAGTAATTTAAAAAGTAACCTAGTCGTATCGTATACTCATACGTATTTTTTAGAATATGCATGTCAACAAAATTTCACTGGTTTACTTCCTTACTCATCATGAGCAACAACTGCTACAATTGTGCTTCGAACGAATGGTGAATTTGGTTATCAACACAATTTCTCCTGAGAAGAAACTCAATCTTGTACAAAAAATGTTATTATACAACTTTAAGAATTTTCAATTTCAACGGTAGGCTAAGGGTTTTCAGGATTTGTGTAAATAGAATTTTCTATCCATAGTCAGTACAAAACGTGCGCGCGTTGATAAATAACCGAATAAGTATATGAATCAGATAATTTACTAGATAACATTGAGGGTACACTTTTAGTCGAGGAGAAATAAATATGATTTTTTAAATGATAAGGGAAAATTGATAGCTAACATGAACGAAACTATAGATGGTCACTTATTATAGACTTGCATCATTTGGGTGAACTTTCGGTGAAACTTTCGAGTGAATTTTGGGATGAAAATTGGGGTAAATAAATTTTATGCGCATGTTACTATTAATAAATTTCATTTAGTTTCCAAATGTCCATACAAGTCGCTGTTTCTCCCAAAAAACAGACGCACTTTACCAAGACCGTATGGATTAGTTACGACACAGAGAATGAAAAATGTTGACTTACGAGATGATCTTACAATTGGAAGAGGAGACCAGACGACGTTTTATGGCTTGTTGAATTTTTTAAATTTGTTTTTGTCTACTGGAGCCTATATTAACTACCCTATAAGGCTCCGATAAAAGGAAGGCCACAACTCAATTGGGTGCATTGTATAAAAATTCGTATGAAGACACACTTCTCAAATAGGACGCAAGCTTATTAGGAATTTAAGGGATGACGCTGACAATGACTGCGACAACAATAATAAAAATGAAGCATGCTACAATAACATAATCATCAAAAGGAGGAACCCATCTTCTCTTGCTACCAGGATAACCTTGATACGTCACTCCACACATAAGAACACTTTTTTCAGAAAGCACAGATGTATCAATCACTTACGCAGCTTTTATAATGTCAGACGCCATATGGTTTGTTGTTTTTTGAAAATAAGATTTCCCTACCACGATAACATCCCAAACGTAAATGTTGATACCCTCAGAAACCGATTTTGCACAGAATAACGATTTTTTTCTTTAAAAAAAGTTATTATGTTGTTTTGGAGTGCGCACTATAATTTGACAGTCATGAAACTAAACGAATATTAAATTATTAACTGTAGGGATAAGGTATGTACTTGTAATAAAAAATTGTACTTTAACTTCAGCAGAATTGCATAGCAAATTATTATAAGTATCCATTGTACGATTATTCTTATTATTGTGTGCATAATAGTAGTCACAAATATATTTAAGATGGTAACAACAATTTTATGTATGAAGAGACGAGGATGATGAGCGAGCGCATTTTTAGTATGTAGTTGATGTTTGTTAAGCAGTTAAATGAATTTTATGACATACATTAAATTGTAAGATTGAATAAAGACTTAATCGTATCAAGTCTCGTGGTTGCTTTTTAAATTCAGTCGTATTTTAGCATTCATCATGTGGCATCCTGCAAAACCATTCAAAATAAAGTAATGGTCCGTGAATTCAATAATCATTGTTGTAATTTTCGTAATTTGCATCACTCTGTTTTGAGAATATTTATTATTCTTTTCAAATACGCGGGTACATTTGCTGAGTCAACTCAGAATTAAAGTCATCTTATCTCAGCGACCAAACATCTTAGGTACATATTATGATACAAAATGCTTTGTTTCCTTATCTTCATTTCAAAATAGAAACTTATTGCTTGCTAGTATAAGGCAACCTCCTTTCAGTCAGTCTGTGCCCTGTGCATTGACTTTCAAAACAGCTTATAAATATGTATCGCACTAAATATTTTAGGTACAGTATTAAGGAGCTTACATGCTCGATCATTGCAGAAATTACTTATTAAAACATTGGTGTCAAGCTGCAGCTGCAAAACGGTACATTGGAAATTCTTCGTAATCAAATTAGTAATCCAAATACTACACCTACAACTTAATCATAATGTCATACACAGTTACATAATGTCGGACTGAATAATAATAATATCGAATCTGTCATTTACTTAAAACTACTATTTATACAAGTAATCTACAGCCTCAATAAACTGGATCATCATACTATCGTGTTATCATTTCATGGCCAACTCACATAGATCGAATAAATAGCTCAAAAGAATCCCGAGATCAGTTGAACTGGGGCCCAATCACAATGGCGTTTAGATGCACTTCTTATTTTTTCAGAACAACACGCAATCACAGCCACATATCAAAGTGTTTCATGGAACTTGACGCAAGAGTGCCCAACAACAGGACAAATCAGCGCGATACTATTTTATAAATTACATACAAACATCACATCTTGTCACAAGTTTATCTCTTAAATTACATTTTTGGAAATAGGTTATTATTAATATTATTGGTAATGGTAAATAAATCTCAGTCCGTGCCTTCTACACTGAAAACATTATCTTAAAAGAATACACGGCCACCACTGAATTCTTCACATGACATGTATAGTCAAATAAATATGTGGTGGTACAATCTCTTGATTTTTTATCAAGTCTACCCTGTCATGTAAAACTATTTGCAGAGAATTTTCCACATTTTTTAAAAGTACGTTTACTTCCCGAAGTTCAAAATAATATTGATTTAAATATTGAATCAAGGTGCATTTAATTGATTGCATGGAGTGCATAAAAATAATTTAAAAAATGGAACGTTGGCTTGATGTATAATCAAAGTGGAGGCTCATAATATATAATTACTTAAAAATAGTAAAATCTTTAAGAAATGGTTCAAAAAAGTATCAAAGATATGAACGTAATCGTGAAACATTGAAAAAATAAAACGTCATCTTTCACGTTAACTCTCTTCAAAAAATTTGATGAAAAAGCAACCTTGAATACTTTCAAAAATAGTGAGGAAATAGGCAGACCTGGTAAATATTTTCACCACCTCTTGCGATCGACTCGTATGCATCATTTGTACAGAATCACGAAGGTCCACAAACGAAGGAGCTCCACAACACTCCGGATATTGAAGCAAACAAAGCATCTCTCTCTTCCACCATTATCCAGTGGAGCAAGGCGTGCTAATGACAACGAAATAAATTGGATCTAACGTGCAATTTCCGATGTTATGAGCATTGAATGTTGCACGCTGAATAGGGACTCTGCAAGAGGAGTGACATGATTCCTTCATTCAAGCGGACAAATACGAAGCCCGAATTGTGTTCACATCATTGTATATTTATAAACCAGGTACATATTCGAAGATGAATGAATATACACAGTCTGATCATCCAGAGGTATATATCATTCGGATCAGCAGTGAAACTGTTGTAGTCATGTTATAAAATAATACTAAATTTGGGTCTAACTGTTATTGCAAATTACAATATTGGCACTGACACTGCACTGTTTAGCAGCAATTTAGTACTTTCAATTTGGTGCACACAGTGAACCAATTTGGTGGACATACTTGTCCATGCGGTACGTTAGACAACATCGATGAACTTCTTTTTTGTAAAAACATTTTTTTTATTTTGGCTCCTCTGCCAAAGCTAAGAGAACGTGAGAGCGGGAGAAATCATCAATTTCACGTAAATGTCTGTGTTAATGCCCGTGATCGTGATCATGATGGTGGTGGTGATGATGGTCCCCATCCGTCTCATTGTGAAATCCGGTTAGTGGATGATCGTGATCGTTGTGGTCGTCCAATGTTTCGTTTCCGTGACTGTGGCTACCGTGAGAATGGGAAGAGGTACGAGATCCTTCGTGAGTGTGGCCTCCTGAGAAACAATAACGTTCAGGTTACACATTGCCCCAATAAAATTATGCAATATTCAGTCAGTATATAGGTAGCGAACGGAATAAAACATTTTTTTCACTCCAGTTGAAACAAGCAAGTGATAAATAAAAAAAGTAATTTCTGCGAAAAGCTAATAATAACTTTTGAAAAAGTAATAAATTATTGGTACAACAGAAAACTTATTTTTCATGTTTTCAGAAAATCATGTTATCCACATTGCCGCAACCGCGATTTTATCTTCCGAAAATGATTTAAAGTGTAAACCTTGAAAGTTACGTGATTCTTTCCAAGTCAAGTCAAGGACAGAAGTACACCAGACAAAATAAATTCTTAATGCATACTTTTAGGACCCAGCTTCTCGCACTCTGCGTTATGGTAAACCTTTCCACGAAATTTTTTTAAATGCATTCTAACTTTACTTCTCCAGCAGTGGAGAAACCCCATCAACCATAAAAAAACTTACCAACGAATTCCAATGCTCCCATCATCACGAACCCAAGGATTGCCACGAGAATGTGAATATATTTTCGGTTAAGTTTGCGACCCTCTTCTTGGAAAATTTCGAAAAACGTGACATAGAGGAGGGATCCAGCAGCCAAGCCCTGAGGAAAAAAGAAAAAAAACCAAAAAAATTAAACAAATTGGAAATTGAATATGAACATGACAGCTACGCGTTGCAAGTCTAATTTGTTGTCGAATGTAAGTACCTATGCATTAAAGCACGACGACTAGAAAAGATTTGTTTCAATCCCCAAACTATTTTTATGACATACAACATAATATCCTTTGGAAATACCTTCAAGTAAGTCACGTTTCCGCACAAATACATATTAATTACAGCTAATGTAGATTACACACGTTCACAGTAAACATTAAGAATTACATAATAAGGTTCCTCTATCTCTTCGTGCAAAATGTTGATAATGTGTACCATGCACTCTAGGTCTTTGTCGCCGCAGAAGCAAGTAGAATTTTAAAAAGTTGTCTAAAGTCAGGGAATGAGCATTGTTTGATAATATCTCACAATAACTTTTCATCTTTTTTTGTAGGTCTCAAGGTATGGGTGCCAAGAAGTTTTCCCTACTGGTAGCAGAATCTTTTTTATGTTTTTCATTTTATTACTTAAAAGTCTATATTCGAGTGTTTGATTACGCGCACGTGGTAAAAAAATTAGAATGCGTCAGTTGTGCATCAATCATTACAATCATGAAAATCCTTACAATATTCATGCAAACTCAATGAGCATTTTGTAAAAGATCAGGTGCCTTGTACAACACACGTTTTTGCTGTTCATTTACTTTGAAGTTATTTTGGTACGAATCCACTCGAGTCAAGCCATTTTAGTACTTTTTTTAGTGTGTCTTCAATTTGCCTTCAGGAATGATATTGGTAATTACACATGATTATGTTCGCCTGGCAAAAAATGCTTTTAGATGAGGACATAAAACACTAATTTTGGAGACGAGTTGAAGTAACAACAGGAAAGCTATACCCCAGACCCTACAAAAAAATAATTCAAAATATTTATAAGCCTAATAAATTTTGCTCATCCTTTCTTCTGTACCAAAATATTTGCTCTTGACTCTCGCATGCTAAAAAAGAAAAGTGTAAAACAGCATTTTAATCCTTTAGATTTAGATCCTTCACAATTTATACTGTATTTTTTATATCTTGAGTGCTAATACTTCATTAACCTCAGCAGAGAAGAAAAAAGTCGTAAGCTCTGTTAATAAAATTTAATTTGCAAGACACACCTTAAATTATGTAATTTATTACGAAAATGATAAATTTATTACTTTAGCATGGTGGCAAGTGGATGAGGCTCCCTGCCACAAAAATGAGTCATTCGAGTGGCTAATGAGTTTTGCACCCTCCTTTGTGTGATCGTGATCATACATTACAATAAAGCAAAGGGTGCGCCCAGGTTACAGCTTGATGAATACATACTTCAAAGCGGTACAAAGTCAAATGTAGCCACTTTCGTTGGTGTATGTCTCTCATATTATTAAAATACCTACATACATTCAAGATGCTTCAGTTTCAGTTCGCGTCTCCTATCGTCCAGAACAATTGAAGTCTGAACCAAAGTCAAGATGGAATATCTACGAAGAAACTAGCTACAATCTTAAGGACTATCTCGTTCGACGAAACGCTGACGACGCTGCTTATGATCCTGAACCAAACTGGTTGAGTCATAATTTTTATGCAGGAACAACGTTAGTTTGTTTAGTGAGTAAGGCTGTGAGTATGAGTTGTTCAACTGTATTTTTTAAATTGAAAGAAGCAGACTTTGTTATGCAACTCTCATATTATTAAAATACCTACATACATTCAAGATGCTTCAGTTTCAGTTCGCGTCTCCTATCGTCCAGAACAATTGAAGTCTGAACCAAAGTCAAGATGGAATATCTACGAAGTTTTAGTGAGTAAGGCTGTGAGTATGAGTTGTTCAACTGTATTTTTTAAATTGAAAGAAGCAGACTTTGTTATGCAACCTCTCTGCAGTAACTCTCTAGGATTTAAAAAACGCAAAGCAAGTATGATGGGAAATTTTATAAAAATCTGCGCCGTGTGTATTCACCTCAACAACGTCAACACTCATATATTCACACACATGCATGTGAAGAAGAGCAAAGCAAAACGTTTTCCTTTTTTTTAATCGAGCATATTTTGTATATTTTTATAATAAACTAGATTCACAGCCATGCACAATTTTATACATATGCGCACACATTACGTCTGATTTACGGAGATTTTTTTCTCCTCATTTAAAAATTGAGATCGAAGGAAAAAGCTAACCTTGAACTAAACCATGCACACTGCAGAACTCTGTATTAATGGGCATTACCAATTCATCGCAAACTTATTCTCGCATGTTAAGTTTTGCTTTCATTTTGTGGTATGTAGTTTTTTTTTTACAAAAAAACTTTATTTTTTAACAGAAAAAGTTTTCAAGTATAGAATTTCTCAAATGACGTTGCAGCCCTCATCTTTTTTTGGTGAATTGGAACTTATTTTACTGACAGATTTAATGGATCCACAATGAATTATTTATACACACCCAACCTCCATCGCGCTTCAAGTTTCATGCATAAATAATGTCATTATGTCAATTTTGCCTTCAGTATGTGTCACCTGCCACAATTTCATACTCACTGATTTCTTCTTAAAAGTTTCTCCTTTTTGCAAACACAGGCGCTTTTTAAAAAAAAAGTCAAACCCTTTCTGAAACAAGTTTTGGTTTACAATGACCAGAGCGTCGCAATAGTTGTTGTCATAAGCCAACGTGTACTTGTTCTCACGTGTTAGGTAGCAGGTTATCATACGATCAAAAGCATGTAATAACTAGAATTTCTTAAGATAAGCCGAAAATAAAAGTGATGTGTGATGCAAGACTTTAACGGTGTAGAAAATGGAAATTTGTTATACATATGAAAAGTTTAATGTAGGTTCTCGCAGAGGATGACTTCGTCCTTGAGGATATCCTTTTTGTTAGGAACTCCCTATGCGAAAACATCGTATTTTTTTAGTGCAGGAAAGACCTGATGTGGGTGGATAGACAGGAACAGATGGCTGAAGCAGAAAATTGTACTAAGAGACGTTAACAATTTGCCGCGTGCAAAAGACAAAAACTAAAGTAAAAAAAACATTCATAGTGAGCAAAAAATTGTGCTCGTGTTTCATAAACTGGTTTGTATGTAAACGCTCCTTCCATGTCTGAGATGATACCCCAGCTGGACAAGTTCATGCAAGTTGGCAAATTAATATGGGCAATAATATGGAGGAACATGAGCATGAATCGTTCGTCGCAGTTAGCATGGAAGTGGAGTATTTATCTTCTTGTATTGCTGCACGCATGCTTTACTCTAATTAAGGAAAGAATTAAGCCCCAGTGAGATGAGGAAGTATAATATTGTCGTTTTGCAGAACAATTTTTGTCTTCACTTAAGAACCTTGTCCATTCCACTCTCATCAGCCACAACAAAAAAACGGAACTTGTTTTACAACTTACCAGAAGAATGAGATGACTGGAGTAGTTTTTGTTGACCCAAAATTGTATTTACAACCTACGCTCTGCACTTGTTTCTACACGTGTTTGGTCATCATGAGCCAGCAGTTAGCTTTTGTTTGCGCCATAAATTATTTTTAAGAATTTGATAATAATTTCTTTTTAAGTTAAACGGATACATTCACCCGCATTCCAGCAGATACATATGCCATTATAGTATGAAACTTCTCGTCAACATTTTTTTCACTCCTCCTTACGAAAATCGTGATGAGAGCACAAAAGTGTGTTATCATTTTCTGTTAGTGGCAAGCGGTAAAGCTACGGCGTGCCTTCGCAATAATTAGAATGAGGGCATAATACGCCTCCGGCAAATAACCATAATCATCGCTGACATGAGCGTGCACCATCCATGTGTGCCTGTACACTTTACCGTTCTAGTAAAAACTATTTTTGCTCATTACGCGCCAGTGTCAAAAGCAATAATAAAAAAAATAATAATTAAGAACGGAACAGAAGGAAATGAAGACTTGCCTGAAAGCAGCCAACAACAAGTGTCTGAGCGCCACCAACACCCATTCCTCCTTCAGAGATGACTATCCCCACCGAAATTCCAACCGGACACACAATGGAAACAACAAGTATGTACAGCACGGCTCGCATCGTTTTCGTTTTGTTGGACACGAGCTCAATTCCAATGCAAAACACAATGGTACATTCGTGCAACGAAACAGCTCCAAACATATACCACACATCCGGCACAGTGTTCTGGAGACCAATCGCCATTCCTAAAGAAAAATATTGCCATTTTTTGTAGTAAAATTATGTAACGCACTTTTTTCAAACAAATGAGTATGTAGCAATACCTTCAAAGATGCCATGAAATGAAATTGCAATGATAAGGAAAAGCGAGTGAATCTCGGCCATGATTGACCGATCAACGTCATTTTCCCCGTTCATGAATGCTACTGGGATGTGACTATGCTCATGGTGGAAATCGTCATCTTCCTGGTGACTAGAATCGGCATCGTTCCCCGTTCCTCCTGCTCCATTCAACTTCTTACGGCTACAGCTTGTACTTTCACTGCCCCCACTGCTACTGTTATTATCATCTGATATCACAGTTATGTCTTGCGATTTCGACAAATGGAGATCATGCAAGCTCTTGCTGTTTCCCAGACCATGAGTTGCATCCACAATGCTTGGGTTAGAGCTGCCAAGAAGGTTTGCTTGAGAGTTGACAATTACAGTGTCTCTGTACCATTCTGGATCAATGTATGAGAATTTCTCAACCCCGACTATCAAGCCGTTACTCAAAGTACGACCATTTCCGGTTGTAACACCGTCATGGTTCTTTGTCTGGATGTTTGTTGTGCTGATGTCCCGACTTTTCTGCAGGCCTGGAATATCGTCGCATTTCCGGACAACGTTCTTGTCAAAAAGTTGTCGGGATCCGGGATAGCATAGATTGCCATTCAAGTTGTAGTCTCCATTTTTTCCAATCACTGCAGCCGGTGGACAGTCATTATTGTTGCAAGGAAGAGCTATGGAAGATTTCTCACGTTTTTCTTGCTGCTTCAATGCCTTACGCTGCCGCTTCGTTTGCTTCCTTTTGTGTATCAAGGCGTGAACAATATCTTCCATGAGATAGACCAGGAAGAAACCCATGATAAAGATGAACTGGGCTATGGGTAAATTGTTAACGTTCTTCACCTGCGAAAATACCTCCGACACCTCAGGAAGAAGGTGCAAAAACGTGGTGGCTAGCATGACCCCGCCTCCAAAAAATACCAGAACGGAGATGCATTTTTTCAGTCTTCTGTCATTGGCTTTGGACCACTGTTGCTTCATTATTACGAGAGGCAGCAATCCGCATAGTACACGGAATGCTCCCATCAGCACCAACACAATCAATTTTACGGAAAGTAGATCCATTTTTTAAAAAGACGGTATGGATTATTAGGATGAAGATGAGAATATTTGCGGGCAATTATAAACACTACGCTTTCTAATTTTGTTAATTTCGTTTATTACGCAAGACGTTAAAAAATTGAATGGCGGTAGCCGTAAGTTGGGTTAGGCTGGTGGCGTCGGCACGTTAGCAATGGTAATATATTATGTCACAATAATAAAACTAACAGGGACGTTGATATGCTGTTAGCTCTTGCTACTCATCTTATCCATCTCTGTATTCAGCTTAGATAAAATTGTAGACGTTGTCTTTAAAAATTCAACCTCTCTTCACGAATGAATCTTTTTTAAGTTTCACTTGTACACATCATCACAGCAGCAGCATCCGCGGCACCGCACAACCGAACGCTTCGCTGATGTCTCTCGTCATAAGATATTCTCATCAACAACATGACGACTCTCATGACACCACTTTTGTTTGGTACACCTCACTTTTAACTTCACAGATCAAGTAGAATTTTTTATTCCTCTCCCCCTCGCCGTAAGTGTCTCCTGCAATATTAAAAAATCACACATGAGTCCCAACACACAGGACTGTCACTATTTTTAACGCGCATTTATTGTGCATGCACTCCGCTTCACTTCCAAATCTCACATGCACTTCAGTACATCACATATCCACACAAACCTTAGCAAAATATCTGAGAACCGACTGTGACATAAAATTTAAAGGTTATCCTGTTTTACTGTTTTGGGTAGTAATTTTCTAACATATATGTGAACCGCATGTGAAACAACGTAAATTACTGTGTATACCTGGTACGCATTAGCCACTGTTCAACTTTAGGAAAAAGAGGATTTCTGACCCAATGTCCCAAATTTTCTCTTTTACCCATCCACTGTGACAAATTAGCTGAGTTGTAGGGAGAAGGTAATAATAATATTAATGTAACTCAGGATCCATTCCTTTGATCTTTCAGCCTCTGCCGTTTTTATGTGTGTACACACAGTCTTCAAATAATCTAATCAACAAGCCTTTGCTGAAAATTGCCACAACAAACAACAACGATGCTGGTGAAGTGGCAGTACTTACAACAAACAACAAAGTAGCCTTTGTTTTGTTTGCTTGGCTTGGTTCGTGTGTGTGTGCGAGACTCTTTGGTTGAGTACAGACAGAGGTCCTTCTTTACTACCTTATCCCTCAGCATCCACAAATCATAAAATAAAACAAGAGTGGCAACAAAAGAAGATATATTCATGCATGCCTCATTTTTTCCTAAGGCTTTCCAAAAGGCAGCAGTGCGTGGTGCGTCTCTTGTTTGCACATAACGTTTCGAGCATTGTATTATGCTTTCAACTTAAAGAGGTAGGTAAAAAATATGGATGGATTCGCCCATGCAGGTCTTCCCTGATAACAATTTTATTTGTTGCTCAGTGGCTGTAGATTAAATACTGAGCGCGTTTTGTGTGATGAGTGTAGATAAATATCTGGTGTTTGTTTCTGTCAGCTCTTTGAAAAGTAAGGCGCTTCTTTATCACTACCACAGAAGATGATAATTACGTTGGAAAAAAGTAACTGAAAAAAATTATGATTATTACAGTACTTATCTACTACCTCATGCAGGACGGATTGGAGCAGGTAGAAGTTGTTGGACTGCCACAAGAATTAATGTATAGTAGCTTCCACTGTTTTTTATGAGATTCACTTTCCAAATTCTTTTCAGAAATTCAGTTAAATGATTTTCTTGAAAAAATGTAATAATGTAGGTCCACTGTTAACTTCACAAAAGAATTATACATAGATCAAACGCCAAAGAAGAGTGATTGGGAAGGAATGGTCCCTTCAGAATGTGATAAGGAAAATTACGTATAAAAAAGTATTACATAGTTAGAGGATGATTAGTTGTGCACCATTGCTCCCCCTTCTGAAGCCATCCAGTACAATGACCTTTTACTACCATCTTGAGAAAAATGTGCGTGTGTGTACCTTGGATGAATTAATGTTTCATGAGATCAAAGATAGGAAAGAAAATTTAAAAGCATGAGTTACAAAACTATTATGAGTTCACCCTAACAAGCTACATACATACAAACATTTTTATGCAAAGGTATCGTAATGTTTGCTATAATATTTGTCTACCTTTTAAATTCCTGTACGCTACTCAAAAGTCAGAGTCACTCGAGAGGAACTTGGTAGTGGTAGTGGGACAACCTTATTAAATATTAGCATAACGTTTGATATGATAAAAAATATATGGTATGGAGGCACGATGATAAGCTGAAGTAGTGGATGCCATACCTAAAATACTATGCTTGTTGCGAGGTTGAGGAAGGATGTCTGTCTGTCTCACAATTTAGTGACTGTGAACTGTAATTTATTATTCTGGCTGCTAAATCAACTTGTCCATAAATGGTTGGATTATCGTTGTTTTTCTCATATTTT
>JAHZNF010003584.1:0-17015 GCA_027744215.1 Troglopedetes dispersus | reverse complement strand
TCCCATCAACTATAATAATATCTGTTATCTAAGGGGAAAAATTATGGATTGAGGCTTACCCAGGCGAGCTCCTCATTGTGAGCAAATAATGGTCTCAGGTCTCTGTAGAGCCCATCATTACACTACCATTATTACATTATCCACGTTTTTTTTCAAAATCTGTATAGCCTCTGTTTCTTTCTTGTTGTAACTTATCATGGCTCATGTTCAGCAAAATAATGCACACAGTGGTCAAACATTTTACCGAAAAGAATGAAGGTGAGGCAAACAAAAAACTCTGAGAAAGCTCAACAGAAATGTGTGCATAAAGATGCATCATATCTTCTATGATGAAGTTATGCGTAAAATCGCTGGTTGTTTCAGATTTTTTTCTGACTAAAAAAATGATAGCTTGTGATCAACCCTTTCTCTGCTTTTTTTGGTTGGAATGTGGATGGATGCATGGTTCCTTCCTTCTTCATTTTTTTCTAGAAAACATACAAGTGACCTTTTGGGCTTGACATTAGGTTAAATGTTTAGTCGTGCCGTGAATAATAAAGGAATGGAGCAGGCAAAAGACAACGAATCTTGACATTTAAAAAACTAATATGCTCAGTCATATAATACCAAGTGAAGCAATTTTGTTTCACTTTATGAACACAAAATATAAGGGAAAAATAAGGAAGAAGACTTGCTCTAGCAATAATGTTTCGGGTTACCCATCATCACTCATTTAAAGAAACTTGCCGGCATGTAGTAATAATAATTGCAGTAACTAGTAACATTTTTTTCAAAAACCTCCATTAAATCATAGCTTATAACATGGGCCTTGACATTAATTAACACTTGAGAAAGAGGAAAACACATGGTGTGTGGACTTCCGAACATGTGACTTGAATGCTAAATTACTAATATGTCTCTCTGATTTTATAATTATTACAGTTGTTAAACGAAGACATCAGCACGGATAAGTTCAGTCCGGTGGTATTCCCGAAAGCGTCTGATCTCATTGTTGCCTACGATGAGCATGTGCTCGTCTCCACGTACAAATTCGGCGTGGTTCTCCAAAAGGAAGGGCAAACTGCCGAGGAGGAGCTGTTCAGCAACAGGAGTTCAGAGTCACTAGACACATTCCTTGAAATTCTTGGTGACAGGATCAGACTTCGGGGACACGAAGGGTTAGATTTACTACATATTGTCCTTATCATTAAGAAATAAAAATTAATTATAACATATGTGCACACATACATAATAAATGGTTCTCTTCTCGGAGAAGACAATCTCATGTAATTACATCTTTTTTGTCTTTCGCAGATATCGTGGTGGTCTGGATACTCTCCATGGGCAAACCGGAGAGGAGTCTGTGTACTATATATTCCAAAATCGGGAGATTATGTTTCACGTCTCACATCTTCTTCCTTACATGGAGTCGGATCCACAACAGTTGCAAAGGAAAAGACATATTGGTACGGACTCAATTTTATGGCTCAGATAGATCTTACTAAGCAAATTGAAAAACTGCTCAAGTGCGAGCGAGCCAACTTAATACGCATTCCGCTTGAGTGTGTCAACTTGAGCGAAAAAAACACACTGACTTTAGTATAATATTATATGTGCTTTTCTGTGTGAACAATTACAGGAAACGATATTGTTGCTGTGATTTTTCAAGAGGAGAACACTCCGTTCTCTCCGGACATGATTGCGTCGCACTTCCTCCACGCGTTCATTTGTGTGGAAGTTATTGATCCAGATGGTCCTGATACTAAGTAAGGAATTTCGCCAGAGTATTTTTCCCGTTCTTTCTTGGAACAAAAAAATTTATATGTCACAAAGAAAATATAATATGTGACTTGAGAAACTAATGAGAAGAGAGAGGGAGTAAAAAAAACACTCAAGCCAAGGTTATCAACTCGAGTTTATATAATAATGTATAATGTATTATGTTTTTTTTGTTATAGGTACAAGGTGAATGTTACTGCAAGAGGTAAGCATTTGATAATGATAAGTGTATTAGAAGTGTGGTTATAAAAGTTAATAAAATTCTTACACGGCCTCTTGACTTTTTGCATTCTAGATGACGTCCCATTTTTTGGACCACCGTTACCAAACCCCCCGATATTTTCTCCTGGTCCGGAGTTCCGTGAGTTCTTGCTGACGAAGCTAATCAATGCGGAGACTGCTTGCTATAAGGCCGATAAGTTCTCAAAACTCGAGGTATGTTCTTCTCTTCAATGAAATAATTAATGACCATTCCTTGCTTTTATTTCTTCCTCGAACTGAGAATTAATGCCTTTAATAATGGTTCGTTAATTCTCCTGCGAAAACATTTTTCTTTTTCTTCTTCCTCTCATTGATTTATAATACAAATGACTTTGAATTATGGACACACAGATGAGAACACGTGCCTCCCTCCTGGGCTCGTTGGTGGATGAGGTGCGAAGGAAATCAGCAGACTTCCTAGGTTCTGTGTTTGGCGGAATGGACTACGGTGGATCCGGCAGTTCGCAATCAACTTCAAGTACGAGCGCCGGAAGCCGATTTATGGAGACAGTGCGGAAAGCCCTCAGCTCCGCTAAAAGCTCCTCTTCCTCCTCTTCAAGTACAACCAAGGGTGGGCTCGGAGACTCCTGTTCAATCAATCAGACAAATTCATCATCATCCACGCCAGCAGCATCCTCCATGATCACCAATGGTCATGGGCTCCATCACCATCACAGTAGTAGTAATGGAGCAACAGGGTCAAATGGGGTTTTTGGTGGGCAAAATGGGATGAATGGACATTCAACAAATGGCTCCACGTCAAGTGCGTGTAATAGCAACAACAGCTCCATGAAGTTCAGACATAGTCATCATAGCAGCGTGTGTGGCTCTCCTGTAGTCGACGGAAGTAGTAGCTCTTCAACCGTTCAGGTACATATTTATGCAACAACCAAAAAAATAACGTTTCATGTTTTGCTGACGTGATGATATCACGTGGAGATGCTGTGTAACAAAAAATCTTTTATTTATTTCACTCTATCTCTTTTTTGCACACATATTTTTTCCAGAGCTACCGTAATGGAGACTCCACCGTTGTATCTTCGGTCAATGGACACATAAAACGACCGTCAAGTCCAGCCTCCAGTCCAGACACTCCACCACACTGCTCCGGGAGGTAAGCTAAACTAAAGCTTCTCCAAATAAAAAAAACATACTCAAGAAAAAGGAATGTAATATCTTCTCCGAAGTGGATACTTCTTTTATGGAGGATTTTACCGGAAAAGAAAATTTCAATAAAAAGAAAAGAAAAAAATGAATATGGATATACAAGTATATAAAACTTGTTCACAGGAGAATGCCATAAAGTTCCCACGAGTTCTCGGTAGTAGTAGCCTTAGAGCCTTTTTTTTGAAGGGGGCTTTGAACCTTGAAAAAGTTTGTTTTGGGCAGCAAGCAGCTCTTTTTTCCAACCTTGAAAAGTCGTTGCCCTTCCGGATTTCTTGAAGAAGAAAAAAATATGGCTTTTATGTATGTTGAAGAATTTTTTTGGAGGTGGACATACGCTGAAAATGTGATGGGAAAAATTTTGAATGTGTTTTCCAAAACATATACCTATGAATGTAGTTGCAAATGTATTTATTCTCAAATGGGCAATCCGTTAGAAAGTCTCTTTAAAAAAAAGATTTTTCCTTATTATGCAAACAAGCCCATTATTCACGCATTTGTGAGATGGCTCAACAAAAAGGATTTTCAAGTTGAACAGAAAAGTTGACAGTGATTGATGAAATCAGTTCGGATGGACACAAAAAAAGAGTTTTGCTCCATAATTTAATTTCCGTACTATGTAATGCATTTGTATTAAACAACGAATGTGCTTTTTCTTTTGGTACAGCATTCGCATATCAGAAAGCGATGACTCCTCTCTGAACAGTGAAGAGCTGGAAGGATCTGCTACATCCCACCACCACCATTTCCACCACAAAGGGATCTGCGGGAAGCCCTTCAAAAGCTCGAATGAGGACTCTGACACCGGTTAGTAAACGAAATGAAATTATTAATAGACATCTTCAAATTATTCATGAGGATCATCATACAAACATTCACTCAAGCACACGCACAAACGCTAAGCTGTCGTATTTTTTTGGAACAAACAGGACTCGAGTCCATGTCGTCAGCAGGCACGCCCAACAAACGCTCCTGCTCCTTGTGTCTCGAGGATGAGTCGAATGCGCGCGCGAAGGACAATCTGAAAGATGAAATCAACAAGCTGAAACAGGACAAACTGGATCTGTTGAGGCAGAATGTGGTAAGTTATTATTTTTCGCAGGATGCCCCAAACATTGTGTCCATAAATTGAGTATATCTAATGAAATGGTTTTTTTATTGGAACTATAGACGTGTCAAAGGGAAATTAAGAAGTTGAAGGAGAGGGATCTGCAGCTACAATCCGACCTGTCCAATGCATCAAAGGAAATCATGCGACTGAGAACACTCCTGAAGGAATACGGATCTGAAGGGTCAATAGTGTAGAGATTTTTTTTGGTAGTTTGTTGGACAAACCGAAATTTATGGAGCAAATACATAGTGGGGAAATTTTTTTTAAAGAAAGAAGAAGGTGGCACCAGGTAGAAATAGAAACGAATGAACCAAAAAAATATATGGTAACACATATTGCAATCTTTTTCGTAAAATGATGCACACAACCGATATGAGAAATATCCCTGAAAACAAGCTATAAAGTAAGAAAACGGGGCAAATCTTTTCTACTTATCGGAACAACATCGCTGATGATGATGATGATGATATATGAACTGATGAAAAATGAGAATGAATATCTATTTAAATTAGAAATATTAACATCACTCTAGCTTCATTTTTTAGTAATTAGTATTGTTGCAGGATTACAATTTTTCAAACTAATTATGTAGTGCATATATGATTCATTCCTTGTGAGGAAATCGGAAATCGTTTCATTATATCTTGTTCAATCCGTTATCCAAAGCTATTATGATTCTATAAGTATTTTTTCTGGATTTTATATTGAAAAAAAAAACGTTTATTTGTAGGGAAAAATAAATCACAAATTATTTGTTACAAGGATAAAAAGATAAGCACCAAATTTATTAGGTAGAATTTTCTGAGGTAGCAATTTGTTATTATATTTTAACAACAAAAAAACTGTACCAGTATAATAGTAACTAGAGCTAGAAAAGAAAAACTTTATTCGTAGGAGTTACATTAATTAATTATTATAATATCGTAACAAAAAAAATACACACACACACTAAAAAGGCTTTACCCTGTTTATAAAAAATATATATTATTATGCTTACCATTATTATTACATACAAACAAAGCAAACCCTTATCAATATTATTATTATATTTATGTACATAAAAGAAGATACTGGAGAGCACATTCATTTATGATTATCTTTTATCAATGACGACACACATCAGGTAATGGTTGACATTTTTTTTGTTTCAACGGTAGAATCGAGCATGAAATAATAGCAAATAAATACATATTTGTTTTATCATTACTGCACACACAACACACAAGATAACTAACTTACCTAGTTCATTCACACTTAAGTTATACATAAATATGTCATGATGCACGTTACGTAGAAATTTATGGAGTATAGTAGATTATCTTCATTATTATACGAAAATATACCAAAATGTGTTATGTCATTTTGTTCTAGTCAGAAATCATAGAAAAATGAATTTTTTTTGTAGGTAATTAATGTTTTTTTTCTCCAAGATTGTTTTTTAGGATCCATTTTGTGCGCAGCATTTGTTGTTGTTTTTCGATAAGCACCCAAACGAAAAAAAAGATATATATACCTTTGCAATAATGGTTGCAATTTTTTGTCTTCAACTTTATATACAATCACCTTTTAATCACCAGTTAACATCCATCACATTTCTTGCTTTTGTGTCAATTAAATTTGTGTCAATACTACATCCTGCACAGCACACGTACCCAGATAACCAAACCGAGAAAAGAAATTAGTAAAATGGTAAACGGTATTATATTATGTGTTAATATATATAAAATAGACACACACACAACAAGGTAAAGCAAAAAAATAATATTTAAATAAAAAATACCAAAGCACAGTTATTATTATTTTGTAGGAGTTATGTAGGTTGCTAATAATTTTTGAGCCGTAGCTAATTATGCAAATTAGTTAAGTAATATTGTTAATCATCGCTAATGAAAAATCAGAATAGGTAGGTTAATTGAGGAAAAAGTAAGCACTTTTTTTGTTTTTTTTAATGTTAGTTAATTTGAAAGGTTAGGTTAAATTGTGTAAGTTAATATTTTTTGCTGGGGTGATATAACTTTAAATACATCCCGTTTTATTGCCAGTTTTATTTTGGATGCCGAATTGATAACTTGTAGAAATTAGTTAAGATAAGGAGCTGAAATAAGTGGCGATAACTTTAGTATTATCATTTATTAGTAAATAATACAATATTTGCACTTTGTGTGAAGCTCCTCTGGAAAAAAGTTAAAACGACCATATAAGTAAAACATGTATAATGTATATTTTTTGGATGCGTGGTGCATATAAATTGAGTGTAGACTGTGTCTATAATTCTGAAATCTGGGGAAAAGGGTACAAAGGGTTCCTTTTTCCGGGAAAGTGTGAAAGAAAAGTGGCAAAGTACAAAAAATATCTTAATCTGCGCGCGTCCGTTTCAACTTTTTTGTGTGGGTATTTCACAAGGTGACAATTTTTTTTCTTTTTTGTGTTCTGAATCTAATTGTAATAAAAGTAGTCTCCACACTTATCAACCCTTTCTTGGTCTTAAGTGGCAAGTAGATAATAATAATAATATCCTTCTAAACTGTGTATTTCCCTCGTCGCCAGTATGTATGTAAGTCTTATCATCCACAATTGAATGAAAGTTACTGCACATATGCGAAAAACTATGTATTTGTATATCTGGCCTTTGTATCCACTTTTTGTACCGTGATCAACGCATCAAAATTAATATTAGCATATCTATACTCAAAAAAAAATTCGTACTCCTTTGTCGCTCTCCTGACGTCGTAAAAAATTATGGATCCGTTATCTCCAAATTAGAATACGTTAATCTATTATAAAGCTTCCCTCACGACAAAAAATGTTGTTTATCAAAAGTGTACGCAACAAATTGTTCCAGTAAACTGATTTTTCTACTACAACAAAAGTTTGCTTTGATTCTATCAAAATCTAACATAAAATATTGTGTCTATTATTATTATTACCGCTCTACTATTCTACTATTTATTACCATAAATGTAAATCTTTCTACTGCTGCTTGTCCACTACTCAATACATTTATACAACAACAACAAAAAATTATACTATTTCCTTGACTGAAAAATTACTGTAAATTATGAATTAAATGATTCACTTACTACTCATCAATCTTATCTGATATACTACTCTACTTCTCCTAATATGATAATGAATGGGATAATATAATCGTACTTTTGACTAAACTATTTTCACTTTGTTGACTCTAAATGTATTTTTTCAATGTGACGACTAGATTTTTAGCAGAGGTAAAAAAACTCTGAATCGTGATCTACCTTACCAGAAAAAATAAAGTCGATAAATAGATGATAAGTATGAATTGATTATTATTATGCTAATTGTGGGAAGATGAGTAATAATAATGAGTGGTGTTTTTTTTTCTCGGAGCAAACTCGTTCTTCTTTTTGTTGCTCTCGAGAAAAACCGACCTGTGTAAACTTTACAAACTTACATGAAAATATATAAATAACAGAAAGTGGATGTATTATTATTATTATTATTTTAGTCGTGAACAAAAAAAAAGTATTTGACAGACACACACAGGAACACAGCTTTTTTTGTGTGCAAAAAGCAGAACTTTTTCGTAGACCTTCACAAAATACATTCATATTATTATTATTGTTATTATAAATGTAAAACGTTATGAATTGACGAGACGCCAGCCACCCGTAGAAATTTAAAAAATAGTTTATGGATGTTACTACTACAAATTTTCATTATTGCGAATGAGTTACCCTAATTAAGAGAAAATATTATATTATATGATATCCTATCCAGTAATAAAAGAATTAATATGTGGTTAAAAAAAACATCGTAGTTGAAAATTCAGTCTCCAATTTTTTTTTAAACGCTGGCACTCACATGAATTTCGATTTCATTATTGGGTGCACTTGGCTCTGCTGAGCTTATCGATCCATTATGACCACCACCAGAATTATTTTGGGTTTGATCAACTATCTGGCATGATCTCTTCATGAATCCTTGTTGTCTTGTGTGTCCATCTTCTTCTTCTGATAACACCTCCAGCTGAACTGTGCTCGCGTGAATTCCTTTCTTCGCAAGAATCTTGGTAATTTTCTGGAGCAGTGGAGTTGGATCTGCTTCCCCATTGTGGACAACGTGGACGGTTGCGATAACCTCATTTCCTGTGAGCTGCCACACATGAAGGTCGTGAAGGGTCAGGTTGGGGATGCCCATTTCGTTGATAATATCTGACTCCAACTTTTGCACACACATATTATCCGGCACACTTTGAAGGAGGATTTTGGAAGACTCAATGAAGAGTGGCCAGGTGGAGAAGCAGATAAGAATGACAAGGGCAATGCTGAGTGTTGGATCAATGAAGTTCTCATATTCCCAGTCGGTGAGCCAGATAATCAGAGCCGAGATGACTACCACGACGGAGCCTAGGGCGTCAGCCAAAACGTGAAGGAATACTCCATGAATATTCATCTGTGAAGCTGAGGATGCTTCGTCATGACTGTGATGATGCTTATCCTGATTTTCTGGAGTGGTGGTGGTGGAGGTTGTCGTCTCTGGCGAATCTTCCGCTGTGGATAAGGAAACTGTGGTCCATTGAACCGTATTTTCAGTTTTCTTGCTCTCACTTTCTACCTGCTTCGGCTTCTTCTCTGCCTTCTTTCCATGGCTGTGTCCAACGACAATCTCGACGAGAAAGTAGGAAAAGGAGAAGACCATCATGAACAGGAGCTTGATCTCGTTTTTCTTTTGGGTGCTCATCTTCTTCGACTTGCAGTCCTCAGAAGAAGACTCCGTTTGACTAGTGTTCTTCATTTTGCTTCAAAACAAAAATGTGAGCCAAGTCTACAAGAAAACAAGAGGGTCAATTTTTGGAAAAAAATGTTTTCAATATTTTTAGAGGTTATGAACACAAATAAATGCGCCACTAACCTTGTCCTTTTGAAATCTACTATGATGTGAAGAAAACTTGCTTGAATGGTAGGAGACGCCAAGGAATCTAAAAAGTGAATGAAACTTTCACAGAAAGAGTGACTTTGATAAAGTGCTAAAAATGGTCAATGACCATTATCGCTCCAAATGCTCTGCTGGCCCAGATCAAAAGAATGGACAATAACACCGAGAGTTAGCCGAGTTTTAGGTTTGAATCAAAATTAGCATTAAAAAATATACAGTACTCTGTCTGCGTCATAGCAGTCAACTAGAATGAGTCACAATTTGCATATGAAGGAGGCAATCCAGATGTGCTAATATCCGCAATTTGATCCGGGTTACTGAATCAAATTTATGTGTATTATTTTTCCTTTTGCAATTTTGCACCACTGTTGGTTTTATTGTTTAATGCGCAAACGTTAATTTTTCAGTTGAATTGATAAGCAAAAAAGGGAAAATACATAAATACGTGTAATGTGATAAGTAACGTTTAAAAAGGAAAATCGAAATGGAAAAGTTGAGGAAATTGATTCACAGCAAAAAATGTGTGGATTCAATACCTTTTGTTGATGCTTGCAACAATTGTGTGCATCATTTAATGTTGTTTGACCAACGTATTATTTTTTTACTTCCTTTAAATAATATCAATTAGAATCACTTCTGTGTTCATTACTCAAAACAAAGAAAAATAATGGATAGTTTTTGTTGAGGTCGTAAAAGCACATTCGTAGGAATATGCTAAATACTTTCTTCGACTCAAGACTTTTTTTGTGCAAAGTATAACAGCAGTTAATTGTTCTCCTAAAAATTCATGCAGCTAGCTCTGGACGTTTCGTAATTCAAACGATTGTATAGCTTATTATTTGCCCATGCATTTTTCACAGTTTCAGTTAACCTCTCTTTCGCATTTCAACTCGATTCTCAAGCTAGATTTATTTTTACTCGAGAATTGCAGACTTCTCTTGCATAATTGAAACGTTCAACTTAAGCCTTTTATGTACGTATTCTTATCTCAGTTGTTGATGAGACCATGAACTTGGTTTGTCTCACATCCTAAAACTGTTGATGAAGCTGTCAATTGAGCATAGTATAACCTTTTTTTCAGGATACAAAAATATAAGTCAGAGCACTGATGTTATGTCATGAATTCATTCTAAATTTGTGCGCCACGAACCAGGCCATTATTTATTTTTACTAAGAAGCAGTCATTTCCATTATTTACTACGAAGGGGATGCTGAATATGTCATAAAAAATAATTATATTTTGCTCCAAAATTTTGTTCCTTTTTAATCCCCATTTTTTTAAATCCTCACATTTGAAAGTTATGAATGAACCATAATATGTGCATCATATAGGAAATACAAGCAGTTCTCGCGAAAAACAAGCTAATTGATAAAACATAATTAATATTTAGTAATCCAAAGATTATCATTAAAAAATATCATTGCCCTCGTGTAAAAAATAGTATATTTATAAATGTGCACACACGCTCTCTTACAGACAATACCAAGTTCAAAGTTACACACACAAACAAAAAACCATAATGTAGTATGTTCTTTCTGATGTGGACAAAATTACGCTTGTTTGCAGCTTGGAATGAGTGAAGCTCACATTTATCCATAAAACCATCTTTTATCAGCAACTTAAAACTCCATTGTTTTATGGATATTATGGGCTGTTTGTTATCAACCATCCCAACAGGCAAATAAGTACATGACTTACATATATGAGCTCATCATCACCACATTCCACAGCGGCGTCAATGGAAAAGAGTGTGTTAGTAAAATGAGAAGCTTATTTAATGATAACTACGTCGCGATTGACTAGCTTCTCACGAAATATTCTCCGTCACAATTTTTTTCTTTGACGTGCACGCAGATGCCCAAATGAAAAAATAAATGTCGCCAAGTCAAATATGGGTAATAATATAGATGATTATGAAATGCAAGTGTGCCCTCTGCTCGCAATAAAACTCGGCTTAAGAAGAAGAAGAAGAAATCAGTGCACCTGGTCGCTGCAGTTTCCGCAGCCTCCTTTTGCAAAAAAACATATATATCTGGATGGGTATTGGTCTACACCTTGTAAACGTAATATTATTATTAAGTATTACCTTGGATGTGAAGCAAGACTTAAGAAGAAAATTATGATGGTTCATTACTAACACTATGCACCACACCATCAACAGAATCACAACACTCTTTTCTGCTACTACTGCTAAGAAGGAACACTAAATTATTTTTTTCGATACATTCAATTCGCACATGGAAAATTTTGGTCTCAAATTTTTTTTATCTAGGAATTGGCTCAAGTCGAATTTTATTCCCTTTCGATTCTCGTTCATTGAGTCGTGACTAGGAACAAGTGCGCATTGTCTATTTCTCCGAAATTTATGCACCTAAATGCCGCCATGATGGAAGAAGACAAGGAAGGAGGACGAAGGAAGGTGGTGGTGGAACAGTTAAAAAAATTAGTCCGGGGAAAGGCGTTCCAACAATCCAAGAAGGACCAATCAAAAGTGTACAACTCAAAATATAAAAAAAAGTTCCCTTTCACGCCACCATTTTTGGTGGAGACTTATTGGTGGAGTGGTTGTGATTGAAGAAGGAAGCTTATCAAAATATTATTCCTAAAAAATTGTGTACTTGTTTTCTTATCTGTGCTAAAAGTGTAAAAGAGTTCGGGAGAGAATATTTTGTTTGACTTGACTTGTTAACATTCTTGTCTGCAGCATTTGCATTAAGGCTAATTAATTAATTATCATAGTTAATTAAGAGAACTCATTAAAAGATTACAAGTGAGACAAAACAATAAAAAAAAGACTTCTATATACAGACCTACCTTAACTTCTTTCTGAGACTGTAAATTGATTATGGAGGAAAGTTCACAACCAAATCATCCAACTAATAATATTATTATTCCACTTGAAACAAGTTCTTCAGACTCTCAAAGTGAACGAGGCAATCCTCAGATTGCTCCGAATAATCCTGACCAGAATTTAACTAATGTTTGGAAGAGTGCTTTTGGTGCATTACACGAATGTCCTGACATTCGACCAAACTCAGAATCTCATCCTCATCTGGCCAGAGTCACTGTTCCAGGTGACCACAATTATAGAAACATGGAAGGACAGCAACCGACGACCAATTCCGTAAGTCAAAATGCCCCAGTAGTCCAATTAACAGACTTGAGTCATAGTCGCGGGATGCAGCAACAGAACCAGAGAAATTTTCATGACATGCCGCACCCCCCACCTGCTCCACCTGGTCCTCCAGGGTATTTTGGCCCCCCACAGTGGAATCAAATATGGGTGATTCCAAATAATGGCCCGCCACCTTTTCCCAACAATAATAATCAAATGCACCGACCACCTGTTGCATATGTCCACCCTGACCAAATACGAATGCACCTTCCCAGAGGTCCTCTTGTGCATGTTAACCCTCACATGATTAACCAAATGCGCCTCCAAGTCCCACAACAATGGCAAGTTCCTCCAAGACATCCTGGAAATACCCGCCCTCAACACCAATTACGTGCGCCCCGGCCACCCCGGCAGCCCCGACAACCACGGCAACCTTTCGTGAACCCGAATGCTGGAATGATGCGCCACCCCACAGAGGTGGCACCAATTAGGACTCCAGCCGCTGATGACCAGGACTACACAAGATTTCAGCAACTTCAACCCGCCAACTATGTGGGTGGCGCCTGCTACGTCTATTCCGCTGTGCCTGTTATTGGTCAACCGAGACCAGTGAATCCAGGCCAACCTCAGGATCCTAGACAACGCTGCCCTCCTCCTCAGAACAGTGGTGTGTACACGGGTCCTGGTTTTGCACAACAACATCCTGGAGGAAACTCTCATGGACACATGCCTTATCCAAGAGGCCCACCTGGTGATCAGCAACAACATCAAAATATGTATGGGGGCCACCAACATTTTCATGGAGGAAATTACCCTCCAAACTTTTATGGAGGGGCACCACACCACATGGCTTCGCAACAGCAAGGTATGTTGATGGGTCCACCGGCGAATGAAGACACGGAGACACAGTCAAGAGGTTACTCAATCCTTCAGGCACAGCTGGAAGCTCCGGCTCCGAGTCCCAGCTTCTTCTCAAACCACTCAGACTTAATTCGCATCAACTTTGATGGCAGATTCCAAAATGGGGATCAGGGTGAGACTCAGGAAGGATATCACGGAGGTGAAAATCGAGAAGGACAAGGTGCCACTACCGTAAAAGAGGAGCCAAACTCTGATGATGATATTATAGAAATTGCTGTTATGCCCCCCAGAAATATTGAGAGGGTCAGGACTCCACCCGTACCACCGGTCCCACTTATCACTGCACCGGAGATTCCACTTGGTGGTAATCAAGATGCTGAGCAGAACCAGCAACAAAAAATTGAACAAAATACTACTCCCCAAAATGCGGGTGAAAGTTATGAAAATCAGGTTGCCTTCACAGTTAGCTTACCGGATGGAGGTCACTTTACTATTCCACTTGTTGGAAATGAAAAAAAGGATCCCGGGTCGAACCAGATCACTGGAAATGAAACAAAAGATCCCGTGCCGAACCAGGTCACTGGAAATGAGACAAAGGATCCCGAGCCGAACCAGGTCACTGGAAATGAAACAAAAGATCCCGTGCCGAACCAGGTCACTGGAAATGAAAGAAAGGATCCCGAGCCGAACCAGGTCACTGGAAATGAGACAAAGGATCCCGAGCCGAACCAGGTCACTGGAAATGAGACAAAAGACCCCGTGCCGAACCAGGTCACTGGAAATGAAACAAAAGATCCCGTGCCGAACCAGGTCACTGGAGCCGTGCCTCCGGAGCAGATGCTAGGACCATCTGAATTAACTACTGATAAGCCACAGGAATCTTCAACTTTGGAACAACCTTCTACTTCTTCTTCATCATCTTCTTCTTCAGGTCGGCAAAGATCCCGGAAGGCTGCATCACGATGTTCTACTCGGACCCGAAATCGAGCTCCTTCCAAAACCCAAACTAGTAGTGACGATGGAGCAACTGAAGCAGCTCCAAAAATTCTAACGAAGCGTCAAGCAGCCGCTCAGAAAAGGAAACTGAATGCAGCAAACAGGAAAAATGGACACACAAGTGAGAAGCAGCAAAAGCAGCAGCAGCAGGTTGATCATGATGCATCCACTGATTCTGGAGGCTCCAGAAGCCCTCAGGATGTTCCAGCTCAGCCAGAAAAAAAGAGGCCACCTCCTCGACTCAAAAGAATTGTTGCCGCTGCACCAGTTCAGATTGATGGAGATGGTTCGGTTGTGACGACCTCCACATCATCCATCAAGAAAATTCGCTTAACTGGAAGGGTTGAAGGGAGATCATTGCCTGACTCCAGTATCCAAACTCCATCGGTTTTGAAGGCGAAGATAATACACGAACAACCACGAGTTAATATTTGCCCAAATGTTCTAGTGTTGCCTCCAATACGCCCCGGTGGTTTGAGCATGCCCAGCTTGGAGCCACAAAATGATGATGATAAGCTCCCACCTGGAAATTCTAATGTGCCTCCACCCCTCCCGCAATCTATTTCCTGCGCAAAAGAAAAGACAAGAATTCAATTGTTTCCTCAAGGCTTATCAATGCCCTTCCTCAACACAGCAGGTGCTGCCAATGCCTCAAAGAAAAATACCGAAGCTGGACGATCATCAATTTTCAGTCCTGTTCCGTACCTAATTGCAAAGGCCAAAGCTGCATTAGGAAATAAAGAGAAGAGGCATCCATTTATGCTCAATTCAAATTCTAATAATCCCCGCACGAAACTCGGCAACTTAAGTAATGGCAGTGAAGCAAGAGCAGAACCTCCTCCGAATAAAAATTGTGACATGCTATTTTTTGAGTTTGAACCATCCCCAAAGCAAGTGGGACAAGGAAAGAGTGGAGCTCCACTGAATGCCGGGATGATAAGACCAGAAGGTAGGTTCCATACTTTTGACATACCATAAACTGCATTTGCATTATAAACAATATTTAGAGCACTCTGATTTACTGGCACACTTATTTTATCTAGCTGGGCAGGCAGCCCCTCCGAATAAAATTGCTTCCACCAGCCAATCAACTAATGCGCTCGCCAGAATGCAAGAGGAGCAGCAGTTAGTGCAGCAGACCCAACCCGTAACTAGAGCTGAATTAGCCAACACAACAACATGTATGATTTAATTATTAAAATTTGCATATAAATTGTGGCATAAAATTGCAATAAATTAAAAATAAAATTATTTTTCTTAACTGTTCTGCACGAGCAACAGGTCCAGTTGTACGCATAATGAACCCGGAACTTTTGAAACTATTGAGCACGCCTTCCGAGGAACCTGGAAGGCCAAGTGCTGAGCCAGTATCCACTGTGGTGTCTGCCCACCTGAAACATAACGAAAATAAAAGACCAAATGATCCAGTTCCAATTGCGGAGCAACAGCATGTGCACCAGAACTTGCCACCCGGGAGTCAACCTGAAAGGGGAAATCAGTCGGCACTAATTAAGGAAGCTGGAAAACCTCATGATTCAGCACAAATTGTGGAGCAATTACATGTGCACCAGAACTTACCGCAGGTTATCCCAGTTGAAAGGGAACCTCAACCGGCACCAGTTATGCAAGATAGAAGACTAAGTGGTCCGGTTGAAATTATGGAAGCTGGGAGGCCAAATAATGCGGCTCCAATGGTGGAGAACTTGCCACGAGTTGCCCAAGAAGGAAGGTTGAATGATCTGCAACCAAGTGTGGAGACATCGAATGCGCACCAGGACTTCTTAAACGCTCTCAAAGCTGCAAGGCGTGATCGTACGGTACCAGAACCAAAGAAAACGGGAAGCACAAATGATCCAGTGGGGGAGAAATTGCAAAAGCTCCAGGACTTGGCAAACGTTATCTGCCCTCCACGGCAAAATCATGAGGCACCAAATATGAATGCTGAAAGGCCAAGTGATCAGGCTCCAGTTGAGGAGCAATTTGATGCACGCCAGAACTTGCATAGGGTTACCTGTACTGTGGAGTGGGGAAATGTTGACCAGAATCGACCTATGCAGCAACGACCGGTCTATATGCGTGCTAGGTCACGTGTTTTCTATCGTCAGGTACCAATCATGAATGCTGTAAGGCCAAATAATCCAGCTCCAGTTGTGGAGCAATTTCATGCGCGCCAAGACTTTCCAGACAGTGCCCAACCTGGGGGGCGACATCGCCAGGCACCAATTAGAGCAGTTACGAGGCCAAATGATCCTCCTTCAGTTCCGGAGCTATTACATGTCCCCCAGAACTTGTCAAACACTACCCAACCTGGAAGGCCAAATTATCTGGCACCAAGCATGAATGCAGGAAGGTCAAATGATCAGGCTCCAGTTGGGGAGCAATCTCGTGCGCGCCAGGACTCGCGACATACTCTCCAAGCTAGAAGACGAGATGATCCGGTTCCAACTGTGGAGCAATTGCATATGCGCACCCCAGCTGAAAGGCGAAATCATCAGGCGCAAGCTATGGCAGCTGGAAGGCCCAATGATCCTGCTCCAGTTCCGGAGGAATTTCGCACACACCAGGACTCGCCACACGTTACCCAACCTATATCATGGCATCCTGCACCAAGGCCAAATGTTGACCAGGCACGAACCAACACGGAGCAAGAACCGGTCAATTTGAGTAGGTCGTTCGATATCGATGCGGGGAGATCAAATGTACCTCCAGGAGCAGTTGTGACTATTGCTAGAACAAACATTGAGGAGCCACGCGAGGCCCCGGAATGGATTTATGATGCAGTAACTCCTCCTTATTTTCCAACAGCGGAGGGTAATAATATCAGTGCACACTCC
>JAHZNF010003583.1:0-10296 GCA_027744215.1 Troglopedetes dispersus | reverse complement strand
TTCTCCCTGTCAGTTGCGGTCGGGCTCACTCCTGAAATGCTACCAATGATTGTAAACGCGAACTTGGCCAAGGGATCTGTCGAACTGACAAAGAAGTACAGCATCATAAAAAAACTTGACGCAATTATCAACATGGGAGCTGTTGACGTCCTGTGCACCGACAAGACTGGCACTCTCACGAAAAGCGTGGTGCAGCTGGCCGCCCACGTGAACCCGTACGGAGACATGTCGTACATGCCCTTGCAACTTGGCTTCCTCAACTCGTATTTTCAATCAATTTTGCAAAATCCACTGGATTCCGCCATCACCTCATATTACGATATGATCCACGACACTTCAGTGGGTGAGGTTGTCCCAGACTTATCCGCAAGGAAGAGTTTTTTGGTCTCCAATGCTGGCAGATTTGTGAGAAGATTCAGTCGTCTAGATGAACTCCCTTTTGACTTCACTCGCAGAAGACTCTCTGTCGTGCTTCACGAGAAAGCGGATCCTGACAGGGTCTATTTGGTGTGCAAGGGGGCTGTCGATGAAACACTCAGCGTTTGCACAAAAGTCTTATCTAGCGATTTCCACACGGATTTGTCAAATGACAACCTATTTCCTCCAGACTCCGCCATCGTGCCTCTTGACAAAGCTCTCCTTACCGAGCTGCAAACACGATGTTCCCAGTACACCGCTCTTGGTGAACGACTCCTCGCCGTGGCTTTCAAGCAATTGCCAAATGACTACACTATGGCGCGCCCAGAAGATGAAGCAGATTTAGTCCTTGTTGGCTTCCTTTCTTTTGTGGATCCTCCGAAGGAGACGTCCAAGGAAGCAGTGATGAACTTGATAGCACACAACATTGAAATTAAAGTGCTGACAGGCGACTCTCCCAACATTTGCTGCTACGTTTGCCAAGAGATAGACTTGCCCGTGAAAGGAGTCGTGACAGGAGAGGAAATACACTTGGCCCACCAAAATGGCACATTAAAGACCGTCGTAGAGAACGGGGAATGAAGTCCATTCTTAGATTTATGCTGTGGATGGGACCCTGGTCAAGTGTTTTTGATATTGCAACTTTCCTCTTCATGTACTACCATTATGACATCCAGACGAACGAAGACTTGGAGAAGGTTAAGCTGTTTCAAACTACGTGGTTCACCGTTGGGCTCCTCACTCAGACACTTATCGTTCACATGATCAGAACCGCCAAGATCCCAATTTTTCAGTCCAGAGCATCACTCCCGGTAATAGTGTGCACAATACTTATCATGGGTCTTGGTCTCGCTGTCCCGTATATTCCGTTTATCAACGAAAAAATGGAGTTTTATTCTCCATTGCCGGCTGAAGTGTATTATTTTTTAATAGGCGTTCTTGCAGCGTACTGCTTCGCGGCCAATATTGCTAAATTTATATATATCAAAGTCTTCAAAGAATGGTTCTAGCCCTACACTATAATCATTAACTTATCCAGGTTTTTGTGATCTTATAACAAGTAAAAGGTTTTGTCTACATGTAAAAGCTTTTTTACACGTTCATCATTTCCAGTATGTAACTTTTTAATCTGTCTTATTAAAATGTTCTCAAAACTTCTCATATCCCTTTTATTATGTCGAGATGTGTCAAACTCAAAACTGAGCGTAAAAGTATGAAGATTAATTTTGGCAAGAGCAATTGCTAGATCTAAAAGCATGTGGTATCCTACAAAAAATTTAACTTGCGGTATACATCCCTATTGTTCACTGCCAAAGCAATGAGGCAATTTTGCATACACCCAAATATTCCTCATTTTTTTAAAACTTTTTTCACAACTTTGTAAACAGTAATAATTTGACATAAATGCAAGCCCATTCAGGTTAGACATTGCTGACATTTCGGTTCGTTTTATCGGATGATTTGAACTAGGTATGTACGTGCTCCCTGACGTCAGCTCTTCATTAGGTACATTGTCATTTGGTCCAGCTCATAAAAATTATTTATTCTATGCATGGTACAATGTTTTTCACCTACAAAGTTCAGAATTTTGCTAACACTCTTCGACTTTCCAATTTAGTGACGCTGGCAGGCAGCATGCAATTAACAACGTCGGTCTAAAGTATTTTTATGCGTTTATTAATTCAGTGGAAGTCAATTTGCGAGGAATTTTTTACATGAAATTTGAGAGAGAGTAAGTAGTATTGAAGTATAATATAGTAAAATGTACAACACAAAGATATTTTATGACAAGACAAAGGAATATTACGCCACCCGAACGGTTTGCACGGTCCTCTTAACCACCTTCTTTACCACTCGCGTTTTCACAACTTTTGAGGAAGAGAACTCCTGAGAGGAAGCAATGGCAGTGCTTTGAACTTTCCTACTCTGGGCCGCCAACCTCTCTTCCAGGCGCTTCCTTTCCAGCTCAGCCTTCTCATGCTCAGCCTGCCTGCGCATAATTTCGAGATCGTTGTCCCTTCGCTTAATCGTAATGCGAATTTTTCCAAGTCCCAGTTGGTCAGGGCTGCCGAATCCGTAGTCCCTTTCTAACTGATGCAATAATTCTTCCTTTACCTGTTGAGCCTCAACAGTATTACTTTCGCCCTCGGCTAGAACTCTAGCCACGTGTTGTGCAGCAGCGAGAGCCAGTCCTCTGTCCATTTGACCGGCATACCCAACGGGGATTAATTGGCTTGGCTTCATGGCGACTTTGACATTGGCATCCGCAACTGCTTCCTGACGAGTTTGGTGAAGCGCTCGTCTGCTGGACGAAGCCAATTGCATGGAGGAACTCTGAAGCTGTTGAGCGGTGGTAGATTTGCTGATTGCAACCGTGCTGCTGGACGAGGAAGAAGAGTTCGCCACGAGTTGTCTCGAATATGCTCCATATCTGAGCAGAAGCTTTCGAATTTGACCCTGGCGAATAATCTCAGAACTCGAGGGTCCGCGGCTTACCCGGAATCGACGCATCTTACCAGGTGCTTCACTCAACTGAACTTTCCAATCACCTTTTACGGAAAAATGGATTGTATTTATTTTGTAATACTATTTTCCTTTTCAAATAATGTGTGAATTTGAGCATGAAAATTACAACTTACAGGGTTATAGGAAATCCTTGCCAGAAGCACGATCAAACAAATTTTACAGGACACAGTTTTTGTCTTTCGTTTTCGAACAAAAAAAATCTTTTCAACTTTGTCGCATGAAATCAAGGGATCAAACGTGTCGGTGAAAATGATAATTTACAATGAGAAGTTTTGAGAACATTTTAATAAGACAGATTAAAAAGTNATCAAACGTGTCGGTGAAAATGATAATTTACAATGAGACAATGTTAAAGCGGAAGGTGATATTAACACAAAAGTCTATTACTTCAAACGAGCCACTGCAAAGCCTTGTCATGTCTTGTGCGACTTACCTTAGCAGAAAAATTCTTTTGGTGAGCCCCAGCCAAAAAGCAAAATGAAATCTATTTAAAAATTAAAAAACATGTAAAAATAGTCAGAGGCGATGCCAAGAAAAAACTTGCTTCACTGGATCACAGGTTCAAGACCAGTGTGCTTTGTCATTCTGTGTGTACCTTTTCTGCAGATGGTGAGCAGTGCATTGTGTGGTGAAAAGTAAATGAGAAGATGTAATAATAATGCCTGCATTTGATTTCCCTTTTTGATGATGTACAGGAGCGCACACATGTGCTCAATTTTTCCAAATGCATATATCTTCGTCGAGCTGGAATTCATTTGAGCTCTCTGCATTTTCGTCGACACCACAATAAAGCATTATAATAATGTACTACATTGTATATGCCGTGAAGTAGTAAAATTGCAAAAGTTTTTTTTTTCGAATGTGTTAATCTGGCACTGAGAAATGGCTCGTCCCGAAAGCACATCATTCTACGTGACAAATACGTACTACCGTAAATTCAAGTAAAACACTTGTGTGATCCTTCGTCACTTCTTTCATGTATTGCATTGAAACACATTTTCATAAAATCATGGCGATGTGGCAAAGGCACTGGGAATGCGGTGTCTCAAACGAACTGTGCAAGACTTTCTTTTCAAAAAAATATTTCTTTCTGATTGCCTTGTTCTTAAGAGTTCTCGTGTATGTAGAACTTTAATCTTTAGTTTATTTATAAATTTATAAGCTTAGTGCAATGTTCCATCTCATAAAACTAATGAAATTGTGGAGATGTGAAAGCAGTAATTATAAGCTTCACTTATATTAGATGCAAAAGCACAGTGTAAATGCGGAAACTATGATAGGTATTCAGTATTCGAACACGTCTGGTTCCCATTTTCGATTTTGTGTTCATTTCCTTTCTTTCCACTTCGTTGAGATTTTGAAGGGGTTTTCAGAATCGTTGATGTGATGATTTCCCACATTTAGTGGGACACTGCATGGTTAATTGCTTAATTCGGTTAATCGCTCGTGTCTTAATAGTTTAGCACCAAGGACACTCGACTATCATGGTCATCTCTTCTCAACACTGATCGTCACCAAAATTGCAAGCAAGTTGCTTGCATGCATGTATTCCATCCAACTTTTCTTTGTTTCCATTTCTTTTTATGTAAATGCAACAACATTGCTAAACGGGTAATTTGAAACCTTGTAAAGCCTTGGTTCTTCTTGCAATGACGTTGTCTTTTAATTGAACTTGGCGTGTAAAAGACTTTTGTTGGCGTATTTACTACAATGTTTAACATGTCCTCACTGCTCTGCTTCTTCTAGTTTGTTATTTGACGCAAGTTTCGCTTTTATATTTTCATGATGGAAGAATGCATTTTTGAAGGAGAGTAATTGAATGGGTGTTTTCCCGAAAACTATGTTACTTGATAAAACATGCAAACAAATTCTGAAAACTAAAATTCACCGATCTGATGAGCGAAATGAGAAGCTGCAACTGAGCACTTAAAATGTGTTGTAGATCTTGATAAAGTTAGTGATCCAATGTCTTCCCATGTTTTTGTATATAGATCATTCATTACTGTCAGTTTGGACACGGAGAAAATAAACATGATCATTTATCACAGCAGCGGCCATAATACCACAAGAAAAATGTTTCAGCGATGCAAGCGATGTTTGTATAATGTGACATAAAAACATTTTGAATTGTCAAGAGATGTACCACTACTAGATCGAGGTGTTGATCATGTTTATGAATATTATAATCCTATTTTTCTGAATAATTTGTACAAAGTCTTCACGTTTGATATGTTCATCCAAAATTTATTTTATAAATATTCTCGTATATAAAGCTGCACAGAGAAGAAATAACCATATATATTAAGCTGAACTTATCTGTTTTGTGAGATTTCGTCAATCATAAGTAGTCAAATGTTCCTGAATGGTATTATTTTAAATTATTGTAAATTCTATCACAAGAATACCAGGGTTGAGGTTGAGAGTTTTGAGACGGATGATAATAATAGACATAATTGGTTACACGTTTTAACAAAATTATTATTGGCTAACTTAAGGTAATAAGCTTCAGTAAAGCATTGCACCATTATATATACTTAAGATATGGATACGTATAATAAATAAAGTATATAGCATCATTGTGTTAAGAATATGGACGGAGTATATAATTAACATTTTCGGTTGCAAAAATTGCTACATTGAAATAGCTGATGTTCTAACGGCAGCGGTCAAGACTGGATTGGGATCGGGCTCTTCTGTTATAATATTCACCTTTACCCAACGGTTCTCCTTAGAGGACTTTCTGATTGCTTCAATTACAGCCTGAATGTAGAGACCGTCTTCAAAACTGGAACCTAGCAGACCAACCATGCTTTCTTTTTTCCACTCCTTTCCATTTGGAATGTTAAAGGTTTCACGAAGGGAGCCCAGGAGTTTTAATAATCCTGTGTCAGTTGGGAAAATACATTTAAGAATATTGTTTTTTTTTTAATTTTTGAATTAAATTGAATAAAACTTTTGTTTGTGTTTTCACCTGTCATATAAAGTGGTGGTAATAATGGCGAAGAGGTGGATGTCCCGTTGGACTTGGCATTTCTATCGACTAAAAGTAAGTCCACGTCTTGCGAGTCTTCGTATATTAGCGATTCATTTTCTGGAGGACTATCCTTGTTAGGATTATTGCTGTAAATTAAACCATGGATGGATGCATCTGTGGCTCGGATGTAGCCTCGCGAACCACTTAACACCATTTCCTGAAGAAATTGTCCCTTCTGCATGTGATTTGTTAAGGTCATTGAGACAAGTAATCCTGCGAAGGCGGATATAAAAGGGTTTTATGTTAATATTTGGAACGATTTATAATTTTAATTATATAAGCAAGTCGTGAGGCTGTACCGGAATCCATTTCCATTTGAATAACAGAAAAATCCGGGCTTGTAATTCGTCTCGTTCCTTTAATGCAAGGTGTGGTTTGTGTTAGTGCTCTAGTGATTCCATGAACTCGCACTGCCCTTTGACCCGTCAGATATGTAATTAAATCGATCATGTGTGATCCAAATAGTGTCACATTTCCTCCACCTACACAGGGAATGCTCTTGTTTAAAAGAATTCAGGATTGCATAGGTAAAGCAATTGATCTCAGTCAAAAACAATTACCCATGATGTCGTCACAAAGCCAATTGAATGTTTGTCCCAATATTGGTCCCATTTCAATTCGGCATTGACATAATTTTGGCTGTCCAACAAATTTTTCGAGATTCCTTTTCATTTGTATAAACCTAATAAAATGTACCACATAAATGACATTATTGCAGACTACCAAATACTATTTCATTCATTCACATTTACTATTTCAACACAGCAGCTCTGGAGCTCTTCTAAAAATTGGCAATCGGGATTTTTAAAAACTTACGCAGGATGGAAACGTAAACTGTGGTTAAGTATTCCAATAAGCGATGGGTAATACTGTGCAGCCAACACCATTTTCAGTGCTTCACATTGGCTCAAACCGGCTGGTCTATCGCACAAGACATGCTTTCCTATTCCTAGTGCTTTCACGGCAATTTGTGAATGAAGATTTGGAGGACACAGAACAAGAACCAATTCGACATCCTTCCTTAATAGCACATCATCCACTTTATTTGTCCAAAATGGGATACCCAACTCCTTCGCAGTGATATGTGCATCTGTGCAAAAAATTCATGGAGAAATATAAAATCTGGAATTCTGCATGAATAAGTAAGGGCATATGAAAATTCGAACGGATTGTACCTTGCAGGGTAAGTGCCCAGATTGCTTCCACCCGGAACCCCTTCGCTTGAAGATATGGAACAAGAATTTTTACCACAGGATCAGTCCCAAACACCCCAATGCCCGGAAGCTTCATGATTGTGAATCGCTAACAAGAGTGAAGAGCAAAACTTTTTCTTTAAAACTACCTCACATCACAAAAGATTGCACAAGACGTGAAAGGAAAATATGTTCGATGATTAATAATAAGTCTTCACTCTGATGCAGGAGGATGTGGAGGAACATCTGGCAAGTCTGTGCACACGCTATAAACTAAAGTGCATGCTTGAAAAGTTTTGCAGTAATAATTATCATCGTTATAAGCCTAACTCAGAGAGATCAGTGATTATTCTAATCGTGGTGAATGATTATTGGGAACTACGACTGATTAGCAAGAGAACGCTATTCCTGTCACTTTTGTGTAGCTATCGAATTTTCTATGATTCTAGGTACCATTTCGTTGTTCAAACAGAACTGATTAAGGCTAAATACTAACTACAATACACACATCTAATCTCTTTTAAAAGCTGTGTGCAGCTCATTTCTATTTCTGTGTCATGTCGTGTGTAGAATATTAGCTCAACAATGTATCATTTAAAAAGGAACAGTAAAAAAGACTTTGCGAGAGATATGTATGTTTTGTGCTCAGTATGTGTGTAGGTGTGAAGGAACTGTTGTTGTTTACGAGCTAGGTAACATTGTAAAACATTATGCAATTGTTGTGGAAGAGAATGCATACATACATGAGCACAATATGTATATGAATGAACTTCCTCTTCACCGAACAAGCCGCAGATCAGCCTACAGTCAACCCATGTAAAAAAGTCTTTCTGTCAAGTTCAGCCAAGAACCGAGCTCCACATGAAGCTCCCAAATGTATCCTTCTAGTAATGAAATGAATAAGGAATGTCACACGATGATGAACACTTGCCAAGTAATGGACTGTTGCTTTGGGTTGACCAACCACCGTGAAGAACTCTGTATATTCAGGCTGAGGAAGGAAAAGTAAAGAATGAGTAAAAGAGGTGTTTCATAGAAAATTCTCTGTGTGTAATTCAGAGATATTATGATACTTGTGCGCAAAACAGGCAACATCTTCTGTCGTTGGTAATGGTAAAATTATGTGCGTTTTCAGTATAAAGAGGTCGGCCGGAATGTTTGTTTTAAATTCTACGCTGCAACCTCATACACGTACCTTCGGGCATCGTCACACTAATTTAATCAGTATTATTATTACATTGTTAGGAAAAAGCTATTTTTTTCATCGGGCAGAAGCGAAAGAAATTATGAGCTCATACTTTAATGTGATGATGATAGTTACATAGATATCAATATAGTACTAGTATTACTAGTATTTTTAAGGCTTGAGTCCATTATCCTCTTTTTGAAAATGTAAATGTGCAACGTTGAAGGAAAAACAAACAGAAAACGCACTTTACTCTTGTTCATTACTGAGAAAAACGAACTTCCCGTTTGCTTCAATCCTTACCTACTTGCCATTACGTGTTCATTTCATTAGCATGCAAGTCCAATTCCCAAGTATCTTATTATCATTATTATATGAACATTTCAGGTGCACGAGGATGATGGACTCGAATTAAATAAGTATCACAACTGTAATGGAATTTTGTAATTTTAAGCCTATTTAATTATAGGCACAGCACCTTACAAGTTCAACCTAGATGGCTGCTTTATGCGTACAGCTTAGTACCTTTGTTTTTAATTTTCATAGCATGCTTCATTTTTTGTATGCTTTTACACACTTTTTTATCGCGAGAACATGATAAGGGAATTTTGAAGGGATACGTATTTTTTAAAAAATACTGTTTTAAGTTCTTTAATTCAATCGAAAAGAAGTTTCGGTTATGTTGTCGATTAGTATCACACTTGTAAAATGTGTTATCTTTTTTGCAGAAATGGAAAGCAAATCAATGAAATGAGACTTTACTGTGTGCTGGTTTGGTGTGAGTTTACTTTCAATCATTTTTAGCATTTCATTGTCACTCACTCGTTCAGTTGTTGAACCGTGATACACCACACACAACTTTGGCGTATTTTCATAATTAGCACTAGGAAGGTGTACTTCCGTGTTCGGAAATGTTGACTTTTTATGGCTATAAATTATTAGTATAAAACTTGTTGTGCACAACATTATTTTCTTAGAAATCACGATAAGATTTGCGTGGATTGATTAAGTTTATTGAATCTATCTTATTTAATAATGTTTATTGATTATGACTCTTATGACCTAGATTGAAAACATGTACAAAATAAAAATAAAACTTGAAACAAAAAGTACGAAAATTGATAAATATTCGACAATAATAAATACCTAAAATTTATTAAGTCAGAAATAATTACGGGTCATGCACGCGTCGACCATAATGGATGTTCTGTTGAATTTTGAAGATTAAGTGCTTATGCTGCATTGCTTCAGGATCCTGATAGTAAAACACTTGAAACTTTATAATCTCGACTAGTGATATTGACTTGGAAAAAAATTTCAACAACCGTATCTTGAGTTAAAAGGCTAATCTGCCTTGTACGGTGACGGAGCAGCCAATGTTAAATACTGAATGAATCTTGTGAACTCATCTGAAAATTTGTTTAAAACATGTTTTTGTCAGATATGTTTGGAATTATGCATAATCTTGTTGGTAAAATACCCTTAAGATTTAAACCACTTACCCATGAAAGGTAGCCTATACTTTTTATATACAAAAGGAACATAAACCATTGCCCCTAATGCGAAAAATCCTAGGACCGCAAGATATTCCACTTTAGGGTCATACACGATAGGAAGAATGACCAGCGCTGCTGACATTAATACTGCTAAAATAGGAATAATTATTGGAACCTACACAAACAAAGATAAAAAAGTTGTCAATACTCACTCATCAACAGCCAAAATCGTGCAAAATTAGCGTAATAATAATAATTACCTTAAACGGTCTTGGAGCATCTGGTTGCGTGTACCTTAAAATAATAACACAGAGAATCGCCAGCCCATAAATTATCCATGACGCAAAGCCAAAGAGATCAATTAGTTTTTGGATTTCACTTGCGAAAATCATGATGTAAGCCAAAAGCAACTGGTAATGTCAAATAAATTATACATTTTGTCAG
>JAHZNF010003582.1:0-14368 GCA_027744215.1 Troglopedetes dispersus | reverse complement strand
GTTCACTGAGCGGCGTGGCAAAAAAAGCTTCCACCACCTTCTAGCGCTAAACAAACAGGCTGGGTAAAGTGAGAAGCTCGGTCTTCTTGCTCCTCTCCTCACTTTTGCACGACGTCTTTTTACTCATTCACACATTTATCTTAGTATCGTGAGCCTTCATGTTTGATAAAGCTAAACTCAAAAGGAGAAAGCTCCATAATAAGAAGCACTAAAAATATTTAATTTGAAAATTCAAACTCTTGAAAGGTAAAAAAATCGGTAAAAGTTACACGCAAAGTGACATCATGATAGCCACAATACCGCAACGAGTTAAAAAGTTTAAGAGTCACAATCAAATCTGCTCCATGAATTCCACTGTCAGTTGTTCTCAGAAATCTTTGTTTATTTCATTATGTTTTAGAATTTAGAATTGATAAAGTCATTCGTTTTCGACGGGGTAAATCATCATTGAGTTATGTTACCCCACTTCGGTTTTCTGACTAAAACTTATGCAATATGCCATAAGTTGATGGTCACATTCCGGGAAATACGTAGACCAAAAATAATTCAGGTCTTATTCCTCTCCATTTCTTACTGTTTTCAAATGAGTGAATTCATCAGGAACGCGTTATCTCACGAGCCATTGTTAAAAGGGGTTGATATGTGTTCCTGGCTGCTTCCAAGAACTATTTTATCTTTTGGTGCGTTTATCGAGAATTTGTTGTTTCAAGAGAAAACTAAGGACGATATGGATTTTCTAAAAGTTTGAGCGGAGGGAAAATGGTATTAAGTGTTACTATCAGCTCTTTAAATTAATAAAAGTTTCTCAAGAATGTTATATTCCCCTATAGATCCACATATTCACAACGAAGTACAATTAAATTACAATCCCAGCATTTACATGAATGCAACTTGGAAGATGGATGAAGATTTTCATGAAACTGAATGTAAACATATTTGTATTACACGTTGTTTGATGAATAAAATTATATTAAAAATGACAATACTACGTAAAAACATCTTGAGTTTTATTAATTAATATTGGAACACGAATCCAAGAATCTATTATAAAATCATTTCTTGGAAACATTCTGTTTGGAGTTAAGTGCTTCACATGTTCAATTGTATTTTAGTTCATGCTATTTCAGAGAAGTTTCAAGGATGAAGTGAATTAATGTATTCAATCAATCAAATCTATTCCACGAATTTCGGTTACAATTGTTCTCAGAATTCTTGAATCGCATAATATTTGTTTAGAAATATTATTTTCATGGGTGAGACGGATGGCGACGAAGGTATAAAAGCAACATTCCGAAAACATACATTTGAGCATAACATTTTATAACGGTTCAATAAGAATTTCTTGCATCACCTCGAAAGTCATATCCGTGAGGGTTGCTGAACACTATAAAGAAACTGTATTTTGCATACAACTGTTCCTTTCTGAATTTATTGTTTTACACATTTATGGTTATCGTCATATTTATGTTTAACGGAATCTATTATCAAATTATTTTAAACGTTCAGTTTGGAGTAAATGTGCCTCCAGATTTATTTAGAAAGACGAACGACAATAGTGAATATTCAATTTCATATACCGCTGCAGCATATGCTGCTGTATTTTCTTTTTAAGGCTCTTTTCCTGTGGAAGGAATTACTCGATTTTGGTTTCTCTTTGCATAGTTCTCTCGTGTCAAGTCACTTAAGGAGATGATTTCGTTGAGAAACCTTCCTGCTGACACGAGCATGATTAGTGCTGCAAATCCATGAAATATGGAATCCTGTTTCGTAATTACACAGAATAAAAGCATTGATAAATGTCTCCGTATTACTAAAGGTTCATCAAAATATTTTTTAAAATTAATTCGATCGTGTCCCAATATTGAGTCACTTTTCCTCGATAGATCGCACTGCATAAGGAACTGGGAAACTGACCACGGTAAGAACAAGAAGCCATTAAGAAAAGCATTTAGGAAATACGCAGTCCCAGTATTAATACCTATCGCCTTTCAAATCAATTAAAATTAAAAAATTCGAAATTGATTTCTTAAAATTATGCAATATCACAAGTATAAGCAATTTCCATCCGCTGAAAATAATGAACAGCGAGTGTTTCTTCCACTTACTAGCTTTTATCATATTAATGCTAAAAATATTTTTGAAATGTTATTTAATAAATAATTTAATTCCAAGATCAATTCACACAAGCCAAAAAAAAGATCTACGAACGAACACAAAGAACTGAACAACTATTTTTTTTGGATCTGCGAGTGAGTCAAGTCAAGATGAGCAACTGAAAGGGGAAAGAGGCGAAAAAGGAAAAAAGTAATATTCCAGTTTAGAAGGGGTATAAATACCAGAACACATTTTATACAAATTGTAGTTTGATTATACCCCAAGTCCCATCGTGATTATGATTTCATTCACTTGGTTTAGTAGATTTAAGTTTGTTAAGTAAACAAAATTTTACTTATCATAAAATTTGCACACAAAATGCGTGGACACATTTCGATAAAATTCGGTGGAAATAATTTCGAGGAAGAGCTAACAACGCCACTAAATTATCTGAGTCTGCGTGAGTAAAAGGAGCAATATACAACTTCAAATTTTATTATGTTGGGGCATTTCATGAGGGTTTGTTTTTTAAGAAGCTTTTTGCATACACACGTGTATTTGCGTGTTTAAGTTTTCAATGCCACAAATATGAACGATATGATTTTAATGAATCACTTGGCCTGGACTGTCTCACTTCACACAGGTGCCTTCGGCGTGACTGTGTTCTGCACCTTGGACCATGAGTGTCATCAGTATTCAGGAGTTCGTTCAGAGGTAACCCCTGTATGGGAGCATCTTATCATACTCACTAATCTTATCGGCAGGATGATAATTAATTTTGCAATAATTTTCATATTTAAATAGGTTGTGGGAAATCTATGACGCTGACAAGTATGGCTCGTAGCACATTTCACAACCTTTTCGACACATTCAGCTCCTGTCAAATGTTTTAAATGAAATCCAGCAAAAACTAATTGTTCCGGGGAACATGGTTGGAGGCACAATTGCATTGGGTGTTTCCCTCGCTATTCTGGTTCAGACACCTTCCGCATCTGAAAATCTTCCTGTGCCGCTCCTCATGCTAATTATTTTTGCGGATGGAGTACTTTTCATCCTGTTTAGTTTGGACGGCTCTGCATGTGTGTATAAAGAGTCCAAGCAGGTCTTCAAAAAGATCAAGTCTCGGTTGCCTCACAATTCTGAAAGGAATGAGTGGAAGAAGGTGGAACGATTCCTCAGATCGTGCGAGGTCCTCAAAATCAAGTTCGGAGGAAACAATTTTGTGGATGAATTGACACCTCTGAATTGCTTGGGTCATGCTTTCAACATTTCTCTGCATATTCTACTGCTTTGGAAGCAACCTTAATAAGCATCAATTAAATCAAATAAATTCTTGGTAATATTTATTGAGCCATACCATTGCATTTTCCTTTGGCACGTTTATCAAGAACATAGATTTAATTAATGTTTCATGGAAGACACAATTTTTTAAGCTATGCTATACATGTTCCCGCCTTCTTCCAACAACACATTGATTGATTGATTGATTGATTTATTTATTGTCATCGCATTCAACCAAAATACATCGTACAAGTACTTAGCATTAATAAGGCTGGTCTCCCATGCAGACAATTGAAAAAACAAAATCGTTCCAACAACCGTAACTAGTCTAGTTTTAAAACAAACCGTGAGTCGTAAACTTAAACATCCTTAATTATCAAAAGTTTAAAAATATACATATATATTGTTTCTATAACCTAATAAATATTCTTCTACCTTTTCGATAAATTTTTTTTGTGACATTTTTTCTTCGAAAACAGTTTTTGAGTCAGCTACGAAAGAATTCCACTCATTAATACATTTCCNTTCTATAACCTAATAAATATTCTTCTACCTTTTCGATAAATTTTTTTTGTGACATTTTTTCTTCGAAAACAGTTTTTGAGTCAGCTACGAAAGAATTCCACTCATTAATACATTTCCATCGAACAGATTTTTTGAAAAGCTCAGAATTGAACACTGCTGTGCTCAATTTTGGCTTACTCGCTTGCGCTCGCCGCGAAGTAACAAACCAGTTATAGAATATATCTGAGTATTGAAATTTGTAGACAAATTTAATGCTCATTAATTTAAATCGTTCCAAAATAGTCCAAATTTTCATTCGTGAATAAATACTGTTAATTTCAAATTTCTTAGTTCGTTTTGTCCTAGATTTACTGATTCGCTGTTCAAAGTAGGAAAACAAAAACCTGTCAATTTTGTGTTGCAATCTCTCAGTATCACATTGACTTTGACTTGACCAGATAAGCAAGCCATAGTCAATATGTGACATTACAAATGCAGAGAAAAATATTTTAATAACATTTACCGTCATTAGTCTCTTGAATGTGTACATTCGACCAATTGCCGAATTCAGTTTATTCTCAACATGCAAGAAGTGTGACGTAAATGATAGATTGCTATCTATAATAATCCCAAGGTATTTGAAAGTTTTAACCACTTCAACTGGACAATTGTTGATTTTCAAAGTTTTAGAACTACTTTCACAAAGCAATTTCGATTTAGTATCTCTACTTTTATAAAAATACATCACTTTTGTTTTACTAATGTTAATTGTCAAACCATTTTCTTTGCTCCACTTTTCTACCTTATCAATGCACTCTTGCATCTTCTTCATACCATCGTCCCAATCAGTGCAATCATTAAAAAGGACAAGATCATCCGCAAAGAGCAAGTAGTAAGTAGTTGCAGTTTGCATTAGATTGTTCAAATATAACGAGAAAAACAAGGGACCGGTTGGTGTGCCAGGAACACATCCGTTGTTTAAATCAAAATATTCTGAAACAAATTCTCCGTTCAAAATTCGAAATTTTCTGTTTGTAAAATAATTTTGCACTACTTTTACCAAGTAAGGTGGCAAACGAAATTCATTCATCAATTTACAAAGCAGTTTTTTACGATTGACACTGTCAAATGCTGCTTTATAGTCAATAAAAACCGCAGCCGCTTTACCATTACGTTTGTCCAGAAATTCGTGTAACCTTTGTGTGAAAACTGATAACGCTGTTTCACATGACCTACCAGGTCGAAAACCATGTTGACATGGATTAAACAAATCTTTACAGTGTTTGACTATCCTAAAGTATAGTACATATTCAAATATTTTTGAAATACAATTAAGATTGAAGATAGCTCGATAAGATGAGCTATCTGTGTGTTGACCTTTCCCTTTATAAAGTGGAAAACAATCAGATTTCTTAAAAAGATCAGGAACTTCTGAATTTCTTAAAATTTCAGAAAATAACATTGCCAAAGGCTTTGCTAATGATTTTGAACACATTTTGTATACTATTTTTGGAACACTTACCGAATCTTGTTTGCATTTTTTAATACGTCTGATGGCGTATAAAATCTCAAATTCACTCACATCTTCAATGTCTGTGGACTGATTATATTCTTCCGTGTACAAATTAATACAATTGAAAAGTTCAGCCACATTGCTTTCTGCTTCCTCTAATTTGAATTGTCTAGCTAAGCAGCCAGTAATACTCGGATTGTCGTCATAAACCTCCCCTGAACTTGAAATTAACTTCGACACAGGAATTTGTTTTTTTAAACGAAAGTTGGTTAATTTGTTGAAACAGATCCATGCACTGCTGGAATCTGTAATTCTGGAGAAATCCTTACTTACAATTTCTTTCTTTAAACACCTTGTTTTTATATTCACCTCATTCTTTAACCTTCGATATTCATGAAGAGATGAAGAAGCATCTCTTTTCTTAATAAGATTTCGAACTTCAAAATTACACCATGGTTTACTGTCTCCTCTGAGGATTCTTTTTCGAATAGGCGCATACTCATTGATGAAAGCAAGTATTTGTTGTTCTAATACTACTGCATTGAGATTCACATTCTTCAATCTGAATATTGTTTCCCAATCACAGGCAAAAAATTTATCATTCAACTCATCCATATTTAATCTTTTTAAGGCTCTAGTATAGCGAACTTGGGGTTCTAATTTGAGCTTAGTTTTTGTAGTTGATATGTAGGTAAGGAGGTGATCAGATCCCCCAAAGCGTAAACCACCACATTGAAACCTGTCTTTGTTATTTGTGTAAATATGATCAATTATACTTTCCGTGGTTTCGCTTGGTCTGGTTATAAAATTAACTATGTAATTGGTACAGGTTGTGTTCTCGAACCGTAGTGTACAATTTCGATGATTCTGAGGTTTTAAACCTTACATTAATATTGAAGTCGTTCATAATTATTATTTGTTTGTTTTCTGTAGTTAAAAAGTTGCACAGTGTTTTGAAAAATTCAAAAAATTGTTGATTGACATTGTATGGTTGTACATATAAAATACATACTAATGTAGTTCTGAATCCTACCTTTTTAATGCAAATTAGGTTGCACTCAACATAGTTTGGTGGAGGAGTCGGTAGATCAATCATTGTTACATTACAACTTGTGTGCACATATATTATTGTGCCTCCTCCTTCTTTGTTTAACCTATCACTTCTTATTGTATAAAAGTTCGGCACATCAAAATCATTTGTATGGTCTCGTATTGAGTTGAGTTTTGTTTCAGTAATGCCACACACCATTACGTTCGGCTCACAACACAATAAACTATGCACTTCTTGAAATTTGGACTTTAAACCGTTTATGTTGCAATGAAGAAATTTAAGTCCTTTAGGTAGCACTGGTTGGTATTGCTGAACTTCTTTAAGTTGGTATGCGTTGTCTCCATCATTGATGTCTTGTACTTCTTGAAATGGAAGTTGGTTCATCAAATTGGTACTGTTACGTCCGCATGTTGAACAGATCCAGCCACTTTCTTGTTTAATACTGATCTTCAGGTTGATGCACGATCGACAAGTTGACACAGTATACGCCATCCTGCTAGGATATAAAAGTCTTTCTTAGCTATGTTCAAGTAATAATGAATATGGAACAGCGTCTTACAATTTCAGAAGTGGAATATTTCCATAGCCCCACTTTAGGCTATATTATTCAGCGGTACAACTACTCCTGGTGTACCAACAGCGAAATGCAGCAGCAGCTATGGACCCAATTTGGTTTGGCTGGATTAGGACCCTCATCTGCATAATCTCGTTTTCTTGTCCCTCTTCTCTTTCTGGGTGGCAGAGCAGTGGTTAAAATTAACTTTAATCACAAATAACTCACTGAATTTTAAACTGACACTTATAACGATATCACAGTCTTGATAAGTTCTAAAAATGCTGTCGACTGATACTATTTTCAATTTTTTTGCAGTACTTTTTCTGCTCAAACAAAAAATAAACTATGCGAGCAAATGCTTTGTACGTCCGTTCGTTTCAGAGAGAGATGCTCTGGTAATCTACCAGAGTTTGGCAATGCTTGTATGTTCAGAAAAACAAACTCATTGGCATTGGACTGGCGGTGGCCGGACTAGTACTGACAGTACTTGAAGTTGTATTTGGGATTGGAACCTTCAGTGATTGGAATGCACGGGAAGCTGTTCAAATGAATGCATACGGAACAGCACATTACCTTCTTTACTGGACTCCACGTGATAACGGGACAGTGGATGGTGCACTTTGGAAAGAATATTATCAGCATGGGTCCAGTTCAGCTATTCATTCTTGGCGGATTTGGCATGCTTGTTAATTTCTGCGGCTGGCTACGCAATCGGACGATGAGGAGCATCATTTTGGCTGTCGCACTTTCCCTTCACCAGGCAATGAAAACCCTCACAGAAATCATTACAAAGCCGTCACAGGAAGGCATGCCTATGCGGAAATTTGAATATGAATGGGAACAATACCAGAGTGTTCGAAAACTGTCCAAACTCATCAATGATTCATTTTCTGTTCTATTCTCGCTCATGCACGTTAACATGCTACTTGTCGTTTCCTACTTTTTCCTGGAGTTGCTGGAGCCTGAACACCTGCTAATTTGGTGGTATATTTACATATTCGATGTGCTGAAGGCCGGTTGGATTTACTATGTCGCTGCAGATATTTCGAATATGGCAAGTAGAAATAATTTAATCAATTATAATTATTGTACAAAACTACGATACAAACAAACCTAGTTTTTGTGAAATTACTTTACACTTTAGAACCTCCATATTGAAGCATGGATAAGAGCATTTTGCTCGAAACAAAGGGAATGCACAGTTGAAGTACAAGGAGAGTATATAAATGTTTACTTGCTTGTGGACGAAGTTGTCAGGAACCCAATAGGGATTGGAGGAGGTGACTTCTTCATCAATCAGACCTTTCTTCTCAGGGTACGCAGATTTTTATGGATTTCTTTACATGCAAGTTGTAATTGTATTTGTTACTTTAAAACAATCAATGCTTGTATTGTTTTCCTACAGGGAATAGAGAGTGTGACCGGGCGGTTTCTGTTGCTGGCTAATTTTAGATACTAAAATGTCATTCATAGTAAATGTGAAAATTTGATTTGACGTGGAATATAGATACTTTATATGTAAAATGACGTCCATTGTATGCTTTCGTTAGTGTTGCAAAAGTATTCTAAACGCCTTGTTTAAGGATGTTTTAAATACAAACACCATAACATTGTCTGAAATAGGAATTAGAATAATTTAATAGTTTCCGGTAATCATGCAATAAAAGTATTTTAGAGTTCCTATAATCATTCTATAATCATCGTCAGAAATTAGCTTCATTTTTATGCGATGCACAATTACAGTTGATGACGCGGGGCAGCTTAAATAATTGCTCCGGAAGTAAAATATTTTTCATGATGGAAATAGTTTAGAGCATAACGACGGCAATGACGCATTTGGCTGAATTCTGATTTCAGTTTAATACCAAATAGTCATTCCTGGTGTCGAATAAATTTATTTTATAATTGTCTTTGCAATACTTCAATTTTTCACTCGACTATAAACCAGTTTCTAAAACAAATTTAAAGGGGATCATTTCAAGACTGCTGACACATTGAACTATGAAGCTGATTAGCATTCTGTTTGGATTTTTCTTGCTCTTATTAATGGCAACTGTGGCCGAGGTAGCACTCACTCAAATCTAGGCTTGTGTTTCATTTTCCAAGTTATTGCCAAATTCGTTTAATACCAATGGTTTTTTGTTTATCTTAGTCGAACAATGGTGCCAGCGCAGATGAGAGGGCCAGTAAGAGGAAAGGTGCGAACACTGGAAGTGGTTAAATGTCCAAACACGGAAAACTCCAACTGGGTCACCCTGGGCATCATTGACGCGGAAGGATGGATGAGAATTGGCAACTTGATTTACAGCATTCTTTATATTATCTTATAGTTAACGAAAAACTTTCACCAAAATTTTGAGATACGTTTGAAGGAAACAAAATAAATTCAGAATTCATGTATATGTGCCCACATTTACGTATATATTCTATTCTTTTCCGAAGTATTATGATAGGAATGATAGCTTTCGGGTATTCATGGATGACATTTTGGTTAATAAAGAAACACTTTATTATATCTCAAGCTTTCGACGAAAATCATTCGTCTTCATCAGGAGAAATTTAACTGAAGTAGTAGTAGTACAGGGAGGTAGTATTATTATGATATTATGATAATAGTATATAGTGAATAGTATTATGATAATTTTATTTGCGGAAGTCAAAGGGAACCTCTTTTGTCTTTGGTCTTTGGTCTTTGGTCTCACTTTCTAGCTCCTGCTAATAACAGGAACCATGTGTTTTTGAGCATACAAAACGGGATGTATATTTTTTGGAAGGACAAATGATAAGTCAGTCGCGACCCGAGGCCATCAGCGTATAAATGAAACGGCTATACATTGTGATTTCGTGTGCAAACATGCTAAAGCTACATATTATAAGTTATTACGAAAAAATAGAAGAATTACCCAATTTTATCAATGTTGTTTAATACCTCCTGTGAATCATCCATAACATCATCTCTAATCATATCAGTCCTTAAAACTACCATGAACTTTATATACATCATCTAAACGAGGATCTGGAAAAAGTATCTATATTTTTTACCATAATAGATAAACAGATTCATAATGGTGCACATTTTATCTCTTTCTTCTTTAGGATCACCACCAATACCTCCCTACCAAGCCTGGAAGCAAAATATACGGACGTGTGCTTAACAACACTCTCCTGTGCTTTCGTACTTAGGTCTGTTTTAGATTTGTAAATATTATTCTCTGTTCATCTTTTCATTCTTGCCATCATCCTCTCCTTCAAAAATTGAACAAGTCTGATGAACCACCTCTGTTGCACAATTTTTTTATTCACGTGAAATATATGCACTCTACAAGCAATGCACAAAAATAATGTATCGTGGTCGTCATCATGAGCAGAAAATATTGCCACCATTATGGTTATGTTCGGAATATAAAAAAAGTCGTAGCCATTATTGCAGATGTCATTGAAAGATAGTGAAGTAAAAGTTGTGCATTAAAAGTGAGAATAGGAAAGAATGCACCTAAAAAATTTTCCCCTTGTTGAGTGCCCCGGTGCATTCTTTCAGTCATCATATCATTCCGAAATGATAATAGTGTAGTTTACTACGCACAATTTTGGTGCGTGCGGAAATGTGTATGCTGCACCTTTTAAACGAAGGAATTGATGGTTCAGTCGATGTAATAAGGAAAGAAGGGGGCAAACAAAATAGGTTTTGTGCAGACCTATACATCTTCACTATAAGAAAATGGAAGACAACAACATGAACAAAATTTATTATTGGGAATAATGGAAAGAGGGTTGATATTTTTTTGGGGTAGCTCTTCCAACAATATCTAATCCGGCACGCAAACCAACAAGGCACAATTTTTTTTACCTTTTTACGGAAGAGGAAGAAGCGAGAGGGATGAAAATGGTGGTAAAAGATGAAAAGGAATGAGGAAGACAAAGTGGGAAAAATGAAAGGAGATAAGGGAAGAAAAAAAGATGTGGGTGGCGGGCTATATTTGTTTTTTTTTCTCGACGGAGTCCATTTAGTCTCCTCCTTTTGCTGACAATGTCAACGTGATCGGAAGAAAAAAACCGAAAGGGAAGAGAATCTCTTCCTTTTTGGTTTACTTACAAGTTTTGTACACAAAATGTTTTTTTCTCTCGATCTCCAAAAAAATGATAAGCAAAAGATGCTTTGAGCCTGGAATATAACGTATTTTTCTTGTTTTGTGGTAAAAGAATGGGTGATACAAATTGCACTTTGTTCGTTCTTCCATGAATGAGTTCAATCTTTGCTTCAATTACTAATGTAAATATTATACTGTTCAATTAACTATTAAAAAATTTTGTTTTGTGTAGTGTGTACCTTTTCCCACAAAAATGGAGCAGCGGGTGCCAGTATTTACCGAAAAAAATGTTCAAATTATGCCACCATTTTTTTTCTTACGAAATCATTATACCTTGAAAGTATTCTCATCAACATTAGGCGAGATGAAACGAGCCAAAATATTGACAATAAAAAAGGGCAAAAACTTCTACTAAGTTCAGTGAGGTGAATAAGGAGCAGCTTGGGAAAAATAGAGAAGAAAAACAAGTCACCCTTCCTAATTTTTTTTCACCCTCTGCGATTTATGGAGACAAGGAAGCACCTCATGCAAAAAATAGGAAATGGAAAAGGGGTTTAAAAAACTAATTGAGAACGCGACTAGTAGAATGCTGGTGCAGCTCGAGTTTACGGAAACACAATTCAATAGTGGGTTCTGTCTGTACTGTGTTGATGATGAATAAGATGGTGAATTTTAAACTTTGAATATTAAAGAGAATTTGTTAATCTCCTTTGGGAATTTGTCCATCAGTTGCTAATGATCCGTTGAGAATTCATTTTTGCTCTGGTCTCATTCTTCTCCTCCCTTCTTTCCTCGTCATTATTCATCCCCTCGCTAGTTCCTTGTTGATGCTACTTTCCCCTTTTAGAACTTTAGGATCTCAAGAAATAGAAACAATATATGAATCCGTTTTTACAAAGTCATTCTGGAAAGAAAGACGAAGAAGTCTGTTGTAAATAAATATACAACAGAAAAGCTACTGCACTACCGAAAACTGAAAAGCTACATTTCAGTCCACATCAACCTATAGCTCAACATTTTCAATAATAAAAATCCTACATAACAAGACAATTACCAATAAACATAGGCAGTTGGGATTTTCAACCTGAAATTCCAAGGATTTCCAGGAGTAGATTTATTTTGTAAAGTTAGAATTTTTAAAGGAAAAACTTAAATATTTATTAAGTATTTTGATTGCTAGATTCCCACAAGCCAATTAATTCATGTTGCAGTGAGAACTGAGTGGACCTTTTTTAAAAAGTATTCTCCTGGTCTCGACTCCTCAACTCACTGTCTATTTTCTGATTTCATATATTAGTGTACACATATTACATAAATTCACTAACCAATAAAACTTGTGAGTCAGCTTCAATCCTGTGTTTTAAATAAATGAGGTAGGAAATTGATGTCAACTTTTGTAGATTGCATCTGTTTCAGCAGAAATGATCGAGTAGTCAAAGGGTAAACTTTCATAACGGTAAAAGCTAACCAACACGTTCACATCACTGATAACATTCGTCCGTCTCAATTCCCCCAAGAATTCCTAATAATGAATAATAGAGAAATGTAAGCAGGATGTTCATTTTACCTACTTGTCATATTCTATTCTATTTTTTTAGTTTGTAAACAACAACTTGGTTTACCCTCTTCCTTCCTTCATTACTATCAATGTAATGATGGTGATGATGATCAGCAGGAAAGCAGAGAGGAGTCTAGTCTACTCACTCAGTCAATCAAATATTAAACGATTTACCCTGAAAATATATACACACACCACTTTCCCTTTTTTTGTGAGTATCTCCCTACCATCGGCTACTCTCTAGGCAAACCTCAAAAGCCACAATATATGAATGTGTTCTTTGCATTACACTCTGCTCAACTTGTACCCAAACAATAATACTAATCATGATGACGGTAATGAAAAAGAATAATTTTTGATCACGACATTGCACACACTTCATATTTACCATTGAGACAGATGCAACTACAGAACAAAAGCTTCAAATCGCCTTTTGTTCATTCATACGAGTAATTACCAATAATAAATATTATAATAATGTGGTATCACGGGAGTTTTTGGGTACGTCCTCTTTATAAATTATTTCTATTCAGATCAGCCATCACAGAAAAGTCCCAGGTGTACCCTTTCACTTTCTCTCAATTAAAAAGCGTGTGTAATTAAGTAAGATTTTTTTATCGAAGTGTTCATTATAGTTAAGAGTCCGCGTAAATTTTCCAACTTTTATGAAACTTCTCTCAGACAAATTGTACATATGCCAAGTTTGTATATAAACCCAGAGACAGATATTCTTATTCCGTTTTATATCATCGAACTTCAACTTTGTGTCCAGAAATGATTGTCTTTAGCATTTATTTATTAAAACAGGTAATATTTTCATCTTTCCCTGCTTTTGCGGAAGATAGCAAGTTCCCACTTTATAAAGTAAAATCAAGTACATCATCTGCAAATCACATGCACACATGATAACACTCTCTTTTCTCTTCCGGTTCGTTGAGCCGGTTTGTTTTTTCATGTGTTTGCATCCATAAAACAAATAATATAATAGAAAGTATGCACTTTCCGCTTGTTACGGGAATGTCATTAAGATTCACTGGTGCATTCATCCGTTGCAGGAGGCTGGCTGAATCCTCGTTGTCTCGTCACTTTAAAAATAACCAGGCACAGACAATAAACGCGTACACACACGTGAATAAGTGCGTTTTATTTATTACCTATTCCCTTTCAGAAATATTATTATTATCAGTTTTGGTGCAAACAAGCCAGGAAAAAACCGGCGGGGGAACAGAGACTCTGGCAGTGATAGGAAGAAGTATGCGTACACAAACTCATTCATATTCATAATTTCATGCATATTTAATTTTTTTTAGAATTCCATTTCACTGAACAGCGTAACTGGCAGAACGTATGTATGAGTAATATCTGTGAACCATGTACTACATGCGTGCGTACTTACTTTTTCCCCTGAAAATTTTATTCCTGCATGAGTTCTTTGTACTGTGGAGAGACAGAAATATGATTTTATATCATTTTTGGAAGAGAAGGAATGGAAAATTGGGGGGATTTTGATATGGAAGCAGTTGAGGAAAATGGCAGAATCAAGTTGAGCATGTTTAAGAATTCAGAAGAGTTTAAAATTGAAATAACGTGTCCCTAAACTTTTTAGAAATCCAGATATTTGCCTCATGTTATATTTCATTTCATTTTAAGGTTTCGTGAAAATTTGATAAACTAATGAAAACTTACTTCGAAATCCGGCCAAGAATTCTTGGAAACTGATTAC
>JAHZNF010003581.1:0-16820 GCA_027744215.1 Troglopedetes dispersus | reverse complement strand
CATTGAATTATTATAATTCAATGAATGCCGTAGCTTTCTCTATGCTTGCATGTAAAGCTTTGTGGATTTATTCGTGTGTGGTTGTGCACAGAGAGAAAGTTGCTTGTTTGCTGTATTAAATTGTCGATGTAAAATATGGACTGTGCCGTGTCTCGACGCGACACCATTGAGCAAGTGATGTGTCGAACATTTTGAACAATCCGTTACTTTTCATCTACCTATACTTCCTTGAGAGTTTTGGAGGAGACGAAATCACAACTGCAAAAAATACATTGGGAAAACATACAAAAATGTGAACCACTTTAGCATAGTAAGTTTTCGTGAAGTAAACCTGTGAAAATTGTGTACGAACTTTATGCTTTCTACAACGTAATAAATGCAGTGCAATAAAAATTTGCTAAATCTGTAAAATATACATCACTTAGGGAAATACGTATATCTACTAATAACAAGCAGAAGCAGACACAGTGGCAACACATCGTTTTTTCGCGTTGTTGTTCATCAGAACGAGTCCTTTTTTAGGTTAACTTTTTCGCACGTATACAACTACAGCAAAGGAACAACATTCTTATCGCCCGTATATTTCAAATACAACGCGTGATTGTAACGAAGAACGCAAGGAGTCTTACTTGAAAATAATATAGATTTCTGGCGTTGGTCCATTTCTTGTGAATTTTGCATTCATGTTGCTGGTGGATTGTGGAGGACTGAAATGGAACTCTTTAGAAAAACACGTTTTACCAAAGTGCGTAAGACTCTCAGTGAACAGCTGAAACGTTGAGTTGTGAGTGAAGCGACGGAAATGATGAAGGCGTGTTGTGCCGGTTCCCATACATATTTATTTCGCGTAGGAAGTGCTCGGTCGTTTTCCCGCTTCTCATGCACAGAAGTTATAGGGTCGCCATTTCTTGAAAATGCGAAGTGTTATGTTACAGAATGTTGTGTATTGTACAAGCCCATCTCATCATTCATTCTGGAAAGATTCAGGTAGGAAAAAGACCCACTTATCAAGTCGACCACTAGAATCGTAAACATGATTGTTGTCACCATCATCCTCCTTCTTCAGTCTACATCCACTTAAAGAAAAGTCTGGTGCTGGTCACCATTACCAATGGCAAATCCTCTTCCATTTAAATTGTCGTGTACTCCGTTGCCCCTATTTTTGTATCTACTCATATTTTGAACAATGTCGCAATGTAACTAGAAAAGGACTACAGTCCACGTTCCATGAAGTTGCTCTTTGTGCGAGAATGAATAATTTTTGTATCCACTGCATGCTCGTAGAATTTTCCGCAACTTTTGTCACGACAGTCGTATTTTAAAAACATCCTTTTCCACTCTTCGTTGCCCACTACACTTTTTGATTATCCATGAAATTCACATTCCACATGGTTAAATTTATTACGCGAACTCAAGCCCTTCCTCATTTCATTGGTATTCGGATGAATTGGAAAATACGTAGACCTCACCTCCTTCCCTCTTTCTTCGCGCGGTGAATGCATGAGAAGGAGTAATATACGCATTACTAGCCGCATCGCGGAGGAAGTATGAAGATAATTTGAGGGAAGAGACTTGGAAGTATGTGTAAAGAGAGTATGTGTGGATGAGCGAAAAAAAAGACTCGAACGAAATGTGAATGGAGGAGAGAAAGTCTCTTCCATTTTATCCATTCAAAACCAAATTTTCCAACCTTTATAAAAGAGCAGCTCTTTAAAGGTATCAGAGGCCGACAAGACATGTGAATAGAGAATAGCAATAAGCCCAGCGCGACGACAACACATGCACGTACACCAAGAGAGAGTTTATACGGAGCACTTCCATTTTCTCGGCTTCCCTCTTTTTCTAGAGTCACATTGTGCGTGCATTTTATAAAAATGGATTAGAACAGAGGAGGAAGCTCCCCTTTTCACTTTCTACTTCCACCTTTATCTGATTCCAGAAGAAAATTTGCTAGCCGCTTGTGAGCCTGTTCCACAACTTTTTATTTCACTTTTCGCCGCACTTGTTCTGCGCACGGAGCGTCTACTCCGACTTGAAATAGGAATATATTATGTTTTGAGAAATAATAATCTGGAAATATTCGAGAATATATTTAGCTATTACCGCTTATTACGTCCACAGTTTGATGCATTTATTGAGTAAGCTCATTGTATTGTTGTGACAAGAAATGTGATTATATTTTTTCGATCAGTTTTTGTAGTCGATCAACCTAAACCTAACCTTTAAAAACGAGTGAGTTTGGCAGGTTGATTGTAACTGACATTATGATTGCAGAAGTTACTATTATTATAACGTTTATAAATGATAGGTTTTTTTTAAATAACATAATATATTAAGGTTTTTGTCACTTAATATTACTTTACTTTTTCGACGGAAGCATTTCCTTTATAGTTAATGCCTGTTCCATGCAACTGGGGGGGTTAATTTTCGTTAACAAATTAACAAAAAATTAATTTTTGTTAATTGCACCCTGACTGCTACTTCATAAAAATCTTGTGAAACGGTTAATTGAAAAATGTAGTCAGACATCTTATGGTAATAAACTCCCATTTACTCATCACTTACATACATAATTGGTTCCTATATCCTGCCCTATTCATTAAATTCAATTAAAAATAATATTAAACATACAACAAATTGCCGATGCAGAAGTAATATCTCAAAAGGCACTCAACATTTAATGACAAGTAACGGAGAACTATGAAACGCATAATTACCGTTTCATGTTTGCTCGTATACACAGAAAAGGAATGCGGAAAAAATTTCTTCCTTTTGATAAATTGTTCACTTTCATAAATAACTGAACTAAAAAGCAAAAAACCAAATGTTGTTCGTCCTCTTAAGTGCTAGATACCGAGTGAACCTTAATGTATACTGAGTGAGTACATTAGCAGAACAGAACTCCAGTCTCTTAATTATACTGGAGACGACTCCACGAACTTAACGTATACTTACACAAAAAATGTCTAGTATATAGTGTACTTATACGCATACTCTTCATAGTTCCTTCCTAAGTCTGAGTGACTGTCTTTCGAAAAAAAAGAATGTTGATCCCACCGTGATGCATCCACATCAATATGCATATACTACTTTTCGCTTGGTTTCAGAAAAATAGTGACGTTGATAAACCCAGTAAAAGCTGCAACATTAGAATCGAGAAAGTTTTCACTCATCAGTGAACATCCGTTCCTATCCGTTCAGAAGATATTTTTAATATACAGAGGTCGCAGCCACTACAATATCACCATCTCAGTTAGGGCAATGGCACCCTATAAAGGATATGCGAATATCCCAGACGCACCCTAGAATAATAATACTTTTCACTACATTCAGTATGTATAATATAATATTTTCAGGTACAGACTTTTCACTTTTCTCCTTTCTCTACCGGTGTGCATATTAAACGCATCTCTTGAAACGGTTCATTTCTCCATATTTACATAAAAGGGTACATAACATCACTGTTTTTCGAGCTCATTTTTTTTGGTTTCAGAAAAATAGTGACGTTGATAAACCCAGTAAAAGCTGCAACATTAGAATCGAGAAAGTTTTCACTCATCAGTGAACATCCGTTCCTTTCCGTTCAGAAGAAATTTTTAATATACAGAGGTCGCAGCCACTACAATATCACCACCTCAGTTAGGGCAATGGCACCCTATAAAGGATATGCGAATATCCCAGACGCACCCTAGAATAATATACTTTTCACTACATATTCAATATGTATAATATAATATTTTCAGGTACAGACTTTTCACTTTTCTTCTCTTTCTCTACCGGTGTGCATATTAAACGCATCTCTTGAAACGGTTCATTTCTCCATATTTACATAAAAGGGTACATAACATCACTGTTTTTCGAGCTCATTTTTGGGTGCATCTTTACTCTGTAATATTCCGGGAGGAAAAAAGTGGAATGGAAAGTAAATGACTGGAAAGAAAAAACCATCATCATCGCAATCATCATCATCACAAGCTGCATCATCATTTCAGAGAAAAGTATGGCGCTTCCACATAATGAAAGAGGAAAAGTGACACCTATTCTTTTCCCAATATTCTGTATGGACTTCAAAGAACGAGCGAATGGGTTGCACCTCTTGACTCTTTTTTTCCTTACCAGCTAGTATAATGCGGACTGCTAGCGGACCTCCTTATTCATTCAATTTAGCTACCCCATTCTCAGCCATAGACGTCATAAAAGACAGATCCATTCAAGCAGTTGAATGAAACAACTTACGTATAGAGACTTTTTATATACATTGAACTCTCATGTCTTGGCGGTGGTAGCATTAGTTGAATAAGCAAGTCGAGTTGAGGAGCAAAATGGAATGTTACGCCAGAACAACTAACCTGAACGAACTCCTTCACTCAGACTTTCTTTACGATACATGAAGAGCTCGTCTCATCTCTCTAAATAAATTTTCCACCTTCATACCACGCACCAATTTATCGAGGAGCCAAGAATGTATCTCCAAGTATGCGTAAAGACATGAAGCCTGGTGGAGCCTGCAATAAATGAAAAAACTTTCTTCAAATGCATACATACATTACTTACATCGTGGTAAGACAACTTTTTTCTTCGAGTTCAAGGTATGTAGGCGAATCTCATTGACTTTCATTTTGACGTCTTCAAGTTTCGTTTTTTTTCCAAATTCTATGTTCGTTAACTCTGTACACTACAAATACACTTAAGTTCGTATTTTTCTTGGCGAAAGTTTAACTTTTACATTTTTACAATGACCCTCGAAAACCGTCAGTCTGGATGAGTTCTTGGAATATTCTGGTGCGAGAAAAAATTCTTACAGTTCTTAAAAACTTTTGTGGAGATAATTCCACGCAGGAAATTAAATTGACGAAGGTGTCAGTCCAACACCATTCTTCACCTTCTTCAGCTCAATTCTTTCGAAGCGCAGTAGTTCTAGGTTTGGCTCTACATTATCATTTTGATGGAGATGTGTTTTCACTGGAAACTGAATGGTACTTTGGACATCTCATGAGAAAAGGATCATCAGCTTATAAGGGATCTTCTTGTTAATCTAATAAATTATTTCTTTATTATTCTTTTAGATGATTAAACCTGGGAGTTCCTGTGTACAAAAGCTGATTCCAAGACATTACGTTTATCAGCTTTGCCAGCTCAAAGCTCCGTGCCTTTTGGCTTTGACTAGCCATTGAACCGTATAACTTTCGAAATAAATAAATGAGACAAAGGAAACCCTTTTGCATTCAATTTCATCGTTTCGCACATCGTATTTACCCTGTTGGTTAAGCATATGAATGCTTGTTTTGCTTTCAGAAAATTGCCTGTGGAAGGAGTAACTATTTGCACATTGTGGTATGGCAGCAATGAACGGAAGGCGAGCAGGGAAAGCGAGTGATTTGTGAATATTGAACTTTCGGTTCAAAACTACGGAAGGTAGTTGCTACGGTTGAATTTATATCCCAAGAGCCTCATCATGCTATGGCCTTTCTCTTGCTCAATCCATAAATAGCTTGCTTTCTGTTTATTTCCTTCGAAAGAAAGTGGAAGGGCGCACGTGGAACTACGCAAACAAGAAGTCATCTAAGAGCTGTTATTCTTTGTAACTGGAGATATATTCGAATGAGAGAATTGTTCTTCTTTCTGAAAAATGCCTAAAAGACCTATCTTCTTTAATATATACATGAATGTTCACGAAAAATGTAAATAAAATAGCTACTAGTTAGGCTAATGTTCTTGTTTACTGAATTTACTATGTAGATTGAACTGTTTCGTAGTGGTGTTTTACTAAAAAATTATGCAGGTTAAATTACAGATTGTGTTGATGAATTTACGAAGAATGTGTAGAGAAAAGCACGAAGCATTGAACTGACAGATGACTGCTTTGTAGAACTACATGTTTACCTACCGAAAAACATGTTTTGGCCGAGTCAGTGATCCGGTTTTGCAAGCGTAAACCTGCAAGTCAAATGACCAAGTAGCTTATACCCATTTTTACTCGCGTTTTGATACAACTTCCGGGTCATTGTTTTTACGTTTATTCTTGTTCGAAATGGAAAAGTCATAATAGATGTTTTCCTGACCAAAGATGGAAGTTGTGAGGCTGGCAAGATTCATTATCATAGCATGCATGCTACAGGCATTCAGCTCCATAAATGTTGTTAAGAAACGGGCAGTTCTGCGTGAATGGGATACTCATCTTGTGAATACTTTATGTTCCCATTTCCACATATGCCTACTGCAAACGAACACAAAACTTAAGTACAGTTGTACACAAAAATGCAATCCGGACAGACAAACAGAAGCCAAGCCAGCTAACACAAGACATCTCTCTCTCTTTCTTTCTTGTTTTATCTTGTCTTCGTTTTTTTGGAAAGGTATGCAGGTTGACCGGGTGGCCAGAAGAAATAAAACGATGAACATTTTCTATGTACTATAGAGAAAGGAATCATAATAGTTTACATGTATGTGTGTCCGTGCACTCGCTAGCATGAACGAGCATCTCTGGGAAAAGTACACAGAAGGAATGAGTTATAGTGAAGCTGACTAAAGTTTACCGAGTGGCTATGTTTTGATGTCTAATTTTTCGCTTGGAAATGGCTCCACTTAAAGTATGCTTACCAGAAAAGTAGTGGAGTGAGAGAAGAATGGACTTTGTGTACGGTACTTACATCCAAAACCTCCACTTTTCCTCCGCGCTGTATACTGTCCTTCTTTATTATATACACTTATTATACGCGAGGCCAATATTGCGAGGCACGAATGTGTACTCTGGATGAGTGATGATGCATCAAGTGAAATTTATAGCTTGTGAAATCACACAATCAATCCTCTTTATGAGGTTTCATGAGAAATGTGAGCTTCCATATCGTCCAGCTGTGAAGACACAGCGAAGAGGATAGCTACAGCTACGCGGTCTAGCGAGGTGGGTGGATTCCTCCTCTTCCCTTATATAATAATAATAACAATAATGGCCGTAATATAGTTCAAAGTGAAAAAGGTTCTGAGACGTAAACGCGCGTGTGGATGTGCAAGTGTGCCAAAGTAAATTGTTTGTCTTAAGTAGTACAGCAGCGAAGTGGTCCTCGTCTTTTTTTCTACAGTTATTACATTCCAAGTAGTAATGTTGTTTAATGTGTGTAAGGATACGAGAGGAGAGAAAAAATAGAGAGACAAAGCTTTTTAGCAATCTGAAGATATGGCTTGTTGAGGATCTCATGAAAAGTTACGAATCCCATAATATAATATATTGTACGTGTGTAAGTGTGGAAAAATATGTCCGTTGCTCACAATCTCTCTCTTGTCGTGCCCTTCTTCGCGCTATATCTCACGGCGAAAGCATGTACCTTGTGGGCTATGCTGTGAGAAGCATGTGGAAAGATTGAATCGTTTTTTCCTCAGCTTGATCTAAAATCAAAAGAGATGGGATGTCGGAGAGTGGGATTAATTTAATTGTCTGAAAGAGTGATTCGAGAAGCCATAACTATTCGCGAGCATAAATGTACAGGGCGAAATATTGGTGAAGGAACGAAGAGAAAACATACTTACCTCCGAAAATAAAAATGTATGGGAGACGACCCCGACCATGTATGACAAGTTTTTTGTCATGTAATGAGAAGCTATTGTCGAGTTTCTCCAGAAAATGTATGCTAGTGAGGAGGAGAGCAGATTGGGTAAAAATCTGCTACCCACACATCCTTGTTAGAAATGTACAATGTTGTCGCAGCATTTCGTAGAGAAAAAGAGGAAAGCAGCACTATTTTTACCATGAGTAAATGCACCAGTGCAAAAATAAAGAAGGGAGCTGCTCCCAATTAAAAGTTTTTGACGCATAAAAAGGTTCTTGTAGGGTTTCCCTGGAAGTACGACTATTATTTAGGTGTCTGCTTCACAATGGTGCTTGAGAGAGAGAGAAAGAGAGAGAGACACGAAATGTTTTTCTACAACTGTGACCGTCGCTCTCGCATTAATGGTAGTATTGGGCATGACTCCTTTCGCCTTTTTTATACCTCCCCTCATTCTCGCTGCAAAGAGGTCAATCATTACATATTCCTTAGACCTTTCCTTAACCATTATTACAAGTTTGAGCTTAAATGCAAATAAAAGTATAGGAAGCTGAGATTTATGGCAAGTTTTATTACTTTGAAATGCTTTCTCTTGGATTCAATTTCACCTCACGTAAAACGTTATCCGTCCGTACAGATTCCAACCCAGTAACACAGCTTACATCTTATATCTTATTGTCACGAACTTCCGAAAGGTTTCAGAAACGCTACTCCTCGCCGATATGGTCCATAGTAAGCTTCACAAACGGAAGGAATACGTAACAAAAAATCGAGGATAAAATCAGCAAGGAATATACGTTGAGCTGTAAAACGGCAGCCTGTTCATCACCCAAACATAATATTGTCCACCGGCCTTGACTTGGAGAATAGCAGGTGGAGAAACGTTGCCCACTATGTACAAATATATTTTTTATCGCTGAGATTATCAGGGAAAAAATATAGAAAATTCAATTACAAATTTGTACGAATGTTACAAAAGTTCAGCGGTGTGTCGATTCACAAACTAAAAATATTATTTCAAGTAAACTCATAATTCACAGTTATCACAAACAATAAAATGTAACCTACGTCTCAGTTGTGAAACAATATTATGACCATCTGGAATTTCTCCTCAGCTTCCGGCAACAGTGTTTGTTGGTTGATGCTTACCCAAGTGCAAAATGTGTGGCATCAACTAAACTAGCTGGCTTCGCGCTTCGAGACAAATTCCTTTTTTAAAAATCTCTCGAAAACAAATGATGCTCATCAGGTTGGAAAAATACACATGTTTGATGGATATTCAAATTATGGTCGATTTTCAAAAAATGCAATAAAACATACGTAGACAGTAAAATAAGTACTTCACCACAGACCTTTTACCACTAAGAAATATACATATTTCCCGATGATAAATAAATAAAGCATTGCCGAAAGGCTGTATGTTGGTTGAGTTTGAGAGCTGTACAGATCTTCCTATTTAAAACAAAGTTGCTTCCTAGTTTATCCTACCTTCGCTGTGTAGTCAAAAAAAAGTTTTTTTAAGGCGCGGTTGCAGTTTGAGTCCTCCTGCAAGTGCAAGTATTTGCACACCTCGTCAGTTCAGCAAATTGTCTGTGGAAGCAGAAAAATACCGATTGAAGAAAATTCAATTTTACTCTTAGCTTTCCACACAAGCATCTCAAAAAAAGGAGAGAAAAGGCAACACACATCACGCTCAACTTGTACTTTATTGCTCAAGCCTTGAGTATCCTGTTTTTCAACAAAGCTAACCACGAGCTCAATCAAACAAACTGAAGATTCTTGTTAGGTTTGCTCCGATTGAAAACGTTCATCCAGAAGCCATTATGAGAATTTTTTTACTTGTATTTGAGCAACAAATACAGTGGATTCAATTCAAAGCAAACAAATGTACACACACAAGTGAAGAGAATGGGTTCCCGTGAGTACACAGGGGTTTTCTATATTTTTTAGCTGGGTAAAATGATTGATTACATAGATTTATTTGAAACTACGCATTTGTTCAAATCTGCAGGTAAATCATTTATTGAGGAAAATCTACTCGTATAAATACGATCCGTATCAAATTATCAAAATTCATATGGAAAGGCTTAACACAAAACCTAATTTCAAACAAAGTCAACTAGTGACCACCAAAAATGCTTGGAGCGTGGTATTTATGCCTGGAACATTCCGGATGTAATAAATTTTGAAAAGAGAACCCATATTTCACAGCACGGATATCCACTTTTAGAGCATCCTGTTTAACTACAATACATTGCATGGTTAACAACCGAAGCATAAATACACGCTATCAAAAATATACAGTAAATAATGGTCAGTTAAAAAATAAAGCAATGAATATAGCTGATCTTCCGTGCCATTGGACTGCAGTAAAAAATATATTATAAAAGTTTATTGTGTTTTGCCCAGCACTCTCAGGCCCAAGCAACATTCATATTATTATGTGTGTGTATTTATTTACTTTTTAAAAAAGATTTGTCATATAAATATATGTAGGAGCTAGTGTGCTTCAAACTCTACTTTGTGTTTCCCAAGAAAGGAAGACATCATTTGTTACCTACATATAACATGGGAAAAAGTGAACAAGTTTAAAAACAGAAAATGCTAGTTACAAAACACTACCTTGCTTTTCGTATATATCCTTCTGGCAGATCCGCAGAGACTATGAATTGTGCTTTTTAGTACCTCCAGAGTCTTTAAGGCTTTACCTAAGGCTTTTCTTAATAATACAAAGTCGTAGCAATCGCCATAACGTATGTCTTTGTCTGAATTTTATGGGATCACTGGAAAAAGATGAAAAGGAAACGTATCCAATAGGAAGGAAGTCGCGGTGAATAAAATGTTCTTTAAAACATACCTACCAAATTGCACACACGCATATGCACACATGTATCGTCATTGTGGAACATAACACCATGTTGTGAAGGCGAATGGAGAAAACTGCACGTCGTCAACATGTGCATGTATGTATATTCTTGCTTACACCCAAGTACGTGTACAACAACCATAAATAGAAATAGACTTTAAAAAGCCAACTTTGCTTTCCCTCTTCAAAAGAAGGAATTTCTCGTCCTGAGTGTCTTGTTCGTTGACGCTGTCTCCATTCAAATGCCATCACAAGTCGCAGCCTTATTCCGCCGCTTATGATATGGCAGTTTCAACGTTTCCATCAGTTCCGTTTTTACTGCCTGCTTAGTTGCTTCGTCTCCGTATTACTCTCAGTTATGTCCTTCCTTGCTCTTAATAATCATGTGCTTGCCTATGTTTATGTATGCCTCTCAAACTGAGCAAATACTGTAGAAGGAAAATGAAATAGGCATCACCAGTTTCATTTATACATGAAGGTAAAACCGTGAAATGGGGAAAAGAGCGGAATAACGTCGTCACGAGTGTATAAAAGTAGGCGGGTAAGTACAACGAAAGCAAGCTTGCAATCAACGGAGGAATAAAAAGTTTGCAAAAAATTGCCTCTGCGTTTATTTCTATTTCATCGGCGGACCAAAAATTGAGATCTAAAGGAGGTATTTTCTTTTAATATTCTTTACTTTGTTAGATTCAAGTATTGTCAGGGAAAAGAGCATTTCTATTCATTGTTGAATAATATCAAAAGAATTTATCTAGACTTTCCTCTACTTTTCCCTCTTTTTTAGCAACATCTTGAGGTACGAAAAAATCACAAGGAGGGCATGCCTCTTCAGTTTGTGTGTTTTTATACCATGCTTTTTTTCAGGAGACCGAATCTCATTTCCGGAAGCCAGACAACAATTTTTTTCATTGTAGGAATCAGCATATTATATGACTACGCATTTTCATCACTTTCTTTCTCCTGAAAACTACTAGGTTTCTACATGACGAAGATAAAAGTCTGCACATGAGCGAAATGATATTGGGAAGCCAGAAAAGTATGAAAACTAGACCGTTTACATCTACATACATGTACATTACATATAGAGTATGAGCACGTAGGAATTTCCAAGAATCTGCCAGATAATTACAAAGGTATCTGAAGACTGGATTGTGTTGATTTTGTGTTGTAAACTGGTGAAGCGCGCAGTTAGGAAAAATGGAAGCGTGTTTCTTGTGAAGCGCTAAACTTATTTATTACACATGATTTAATGGGAAAAAGTAAATCAAATTGGAAATCTGTAAATCTTGTAAATCTTTTGGCCAGATACTTCCACTTTGTAGATAAGTGTATCACCCCACACGGTACCAGAAATATTACGTTGTAGAGCAGGTCTTCAAGAATAACGGAGCCCGGCCGTATTTTCCCATTGTTGTATAGTTTGTGGCGGGGGGGATAGTGTAGGATATCAACGAAACAAAATATAGTTGAAATGATGTTGAAACGGTTGAGAGACGGAAATGATTCCACAGGAATGTCCCTGGTGAACAAGGATGGAAACACATGGATGCAATAAAATGTTACTCAAAAACCGATGTACAACGTTGATCAAGTAGTTGTATTAGTGAGTATCAAAAGGAAATCGCGTTTATCTGTTCAATTCGTAGAGAATTCGGGAGAACAGTTCTGCAAATATTTTCTTCCATTTTTTTCAGACTTATAAGTCTGTGCCCAGCATTAGCAGCAAGGATATTGAAGATTGCAAACGAGTGTGTCCAATTTGAAAAAGAAAGCAGAAAATGGTTCGATAAGAAATACTTGAACAGGGTAAACTTACATTATGAAGCACAAAGCCGAGGAAGAAATTGGATTACACTCTTGGCGTGGTCTCTCTCAATTCCTGAATTACATTTTATAAAGTACAGTCAATTTCTGTACCTCCCGGCGCAGAACTTGAATGGTTGCGCACCACCTCAAATTCACCAGATTCAGTGAGTACGCATAGTATATACTCTGTAGAAAAGATCTTGACACTTGGCATCTGCACAATAAAAGCCCTCTGATTTGTAATAATGCTGCTTCACACCCCGTTAACAAGTTGCCTGCATACCATTTTCCTTCTTTGGTTAATAAATTACGAAATTTACCGGTCAGTACAAATTCCGTTTCACATCTTTCGTTACTGGCAATAATTGAATTAGCACTCTTCAGTATCAAGTGTAAGCAAATATTCCACAAAATGAAAACTCGAAGCTCAAGAATAACCGCTGATTAGAACGTATGCATTAAGATTATTAGGACCACAGAGTGTTTTGGTTCTACATTTGCTTTACTTGCGGAAAATAATTTTAACTATTGAAACTAATTAGACCTAGTTGATAAGTAGTGGCTTTCAGAAACACAACTTGTTTAAACATGTTTCCAAAAGGAAGGTGTGTGTGAAGAAATATATAACAAAATGTAAAGGAACAGAATTTTACGATTAGAAGCCAAGCAGACTGCAGCCGAATAGGCTAATTTATAACATTTTGAGAAATTAATCATTGCACAGAAATGATTAATGTAGTAAGTAAGTCTTTGGTCCTCTTGTCTTCATTAGACTGCATGTCTCAAAGCAGTCTACGCGTTGGTGTTTTCATAAATATCGCCAAGATGGGAACTTTAATATTTCCTCACAGAAGTGACCAGTAATGGTGATTAACATACCAGTAGAAAGTGTGACTCAATGCCTTTCTAGTGATGTAAAATTGTTGGGGGAAAGTTTTTGAAATTTTGAAGANAGACTGCATGTCTCAAAGCAGTCTACGCGTTGGTGTTTTCATAAATATCGCCAAGATGGGAACTTTAATATTTCCTCACAGAAGTGACCAGTAATGGTGATTAACATACCAGTAGAAAGTGTGACTCAATGCCTTTCTAGTGATGTAAAATTGTTGGGGGAAAGTTTTTGAAATTTTGAAGAAAATGTACTTCGAATCCGACGGTACTAAATTTTTAAAAATATTTTTATGAAATTTTAGGCGTACGCCTTAACTTGTCGTGTCTAAGAGTTCATACACAACTTAGTCAATCAAAACGAATTTCCAGGGTATGATAGAAAGGATCAGGCTTCCCATCGTAATTTAGCAATTTTTTACCGTTACATTTTCTTTGCAAACACAAAAAACGCGAAATTCCTACTGATGATGGGAAGCCTGAAAAGGACATATTTAACAATGATGTTACTTGTTAAATATGGGCCCCTCAGTTCTCCAGAAATGATTGGGAACCTGAGAAGTCTTGCTTCTGATATTTGCGATTTTAAGGGTCGGACAATAAACTCCCGCCACACCTCCAAAAGCGCTCAAATCCACAGACTTAGAAATGAGATTGATAGCTCGCGAGTTGCTCATTCCAATGGCTCCTTAAACGCGCAACTGGAGTCATTTTTGCAGTCATAATTGTAGAGATACTAAAAAGTGACGGAGATTGAAGAAAAAACCCACGTATTAAGATAGTTGTTTAGAGGTATTATTATTGATTAATTCCTGCCAGTGACCTTAGAAAAATATTATTCTGAAATGCAAAATCTGTAAATTGCCTAAAATACAGATTATAAATTGTACGCAACTTTTAAAAAAAGCTTATGAATCCTTATCCATCTTGCAACACTCGCTGAGCTGCAAGCTCCCCTTCCAATTGGAAGGAAAATTCGTAGTGTTATTTTCTGTTTGCCTGGATGGAGAGTACACAAGTTAACAATTTTGTTACCTTTCTCTTAAGACTTTATATCGGCAACAAAATACTCTGAATACTTTTACATTTAGGTCAATCATAATATTTCTTTAGAGGAAAAGTTGCGTGGGGCAGGTATAATTCAGCCGCTTTATTAGGTATGTATATCTATTTTTGGCAACAATTTCTGTAATATTACATGGCTGGTAATACTACCCTGCGGATCCAGTTAGAAAACTTAATATTGTGAAATATCTTTGGTTTGAGTTGTTTCCAATAGCTCTCACTCATCTTGAAAGACATTAGGAATTCGAGTTAGTTCTCGTAGTTCGCTATTTGTTGGTTTGCAAAAAAACAGACGAAGTAGAAAACTACTAATGAGGACGTCGCCACGTATCTTGCCCTCCTATTCAAGACCACTCCACGTGTCCGAACTAACCACAAGGAACTTTCATCCACCCACCTACAAAAACATCAACAAATTACAGGCCGTGTCGGAGAGAGTGTTCCAGAAGCATCATTTTTTCCACACGGTTCACCCGGGCGAATAAAGTCGCCTGCTTAACAATAAGAATGACACAAATTACTTTAAAATAAAATTTAGTGCGCAGATACAGAATGCCTGTTGCAAGAAAAAACGCTATATCCTAACGCACCAACCGAATAGTCATTTCTCACAACCACATTAATTTAATGAGCTCCAGCTGCGGTAAATAAAGAAGTGGTGAAGGTAACCAAGTTTCAAGTTTCTCTTTATCAAAACTGCAATGGAGTAGTAGTCGGTTTTTTTGGGCACGTAAAAGCTCCCAGTATTTCGTTGGTAAAACTAAGATGTAATTTGGGTAAGATGTAAGATTTGCTGCCATTTCTGGCTAAATTATGGAGATAATGATGATAAAGTGAAGTTTTGATAAGAACACGAAAGTCAGCAAAAACACAGTTATGTACAATAAATATGAACGTCCACATGAAACGGGCAGGAGAAGATGTTTCGTAATATCGTCCGCAAATACCTTAGAATTCAACCCACATTGGTCAAACTGAATCTCGTTGTATGTACTTAAAGAAAAACCTCAAGAGGCAACAAGTCATTAGATTGAGAAAAAGAACCATTCATTCAACTAATGTTCAGAATGTAATGCACCAATATTTTGCAAAAGTCTTAATGGTAGTAGTTTGACAGGTCAGCAAAGTGGTGCGTGATACTACTCGCTTTATCACCAATTCAGCTTTCCTATAATTTTCAGTATCCCATTAGACCTATATGTATCTACTCACGAGGAATGAACTAGTGAAAGCATGAAAAGTTCACCTCCACAAATTTTAGCGAGGGCAGATTTAATAATTTTCTGCATAAAATTTTGGCATGCGTAAGGCAAAGCCCATTTAACAGCCAATCACTTGTTACATCAAACATTAACGACAGTCTGTTCTTGCCTGCTGAAATACTTTTATTCACGAATTTATTAAGTAGTGATGTAAGCTTCAGGATATCAAATGCGCAGCATCTATAGTGCCGTTTCCATGTTCGCAGGTTTGGGGAAAGTATATTCAGTGGTGCATATAACTAACTTTTTAAAGGCATAAAAAGTAGGTATTATGGAAGCTCGTTCGTTATGTCACGATAATAACGATAATGTTAATACTATTATCATCGCCGCCTGAACTATTGCCACTCCCAGATGACCCTACTGTGTTACAGCAAAAGTTAACATTTTCACTGGCTCGACAAGATAGGATGAATGTACATTCCACAAACTTTTATATTATGCTTTTTCCATTATTGTTTATGAGTTGTATCTTCAATTTATGTATAAGTGTTCACTCCTTTCATATTTTTTATTATTGGACTTTGTCGTGTAAAAAATAGAGTTGCTGTTTGAGCGTTGGAAAGGGAAAGATGGTAAGTTATCATCTGAAAATGCTTTTTGTAGCTTTTCCTGAGAGCAACTGGGGAGGATCCATCCTGGGAATGTCTTCAAAAAAAGTCCCTATGTTCGTACGCACATCTCTTTGAGTAGTTTCTTCAGTTGGATTTCTAAACGAGAAAAATATTCCCTGTAGTAATAATTCCATTTTACTATATGTGATACATGATACAATATGCTCATCGTTTACACTTGGCAATAAATGCCGCATTTCGGTTTACGAAAATATTTGGTAGTTGTATTATTCACAGATAAATATATTCATACCCAGCCCATATAGCGAAATGCAAGGGAGAAGTGCATTCCTTTGTTTCTCTCATTCCTCTGCTTCTCTTTGTGAGAAATGTATCGTTCTACTCAGGAATTTCACGACTTTCTCTATGTTTCCATTTTATTGGATGAAAAGTTTGGCCGCATTTTCTTGGAGAAAGTAGCAATAACTTATATTACCCTCATAGTTTACTGAGATTTGTTAACTTGTCGAAGAATCATGGAAATAGTGGTGCTGGTTTTTTCAGAAGAATTATATACGTGTGCCAGACAAAGGTATATTTATTCGATGGGTATTTTAGTACCAGACGCACGGTTCTGAAAATTCAAATAAATTTAGTATCATTATAACGGCATGCCATGTGTATAGTCAAGCCTAACTCTGACATTTCGTGACTCCATTTTCCATAAATACAATCCAACAAAGTGAAAAAGTCGGCAAAACATTTTTTAAGTTACAACCATATTATTTCTGAGATTTGTCCCACGATAATATCGCTAGTTTTTGATCGATCAACT
>JAHZNF010003580.1:0-40604 GCA_027744215.1 Troglopedetes dispersus | reverse complement strand
GCTCAAAAAGGCGTTGCCTCAATACAACTCCAAACATTTAAATCAATACATACCGCCTAATTCTTGGTTATGGAAAAAAGGTTTTCATAAATCGTTAGCATATATCATACCAGACAGAGAAAAAATGCAACGAGTTCCACCAAAATTTTTGGTAGTGTAATATCTTCACACAGAACCAAATACCATGAAGTGTTAATAGATTTTAATCTCGAGCAAATGTGGACATAATCAGGGGTCTATACATGGGCGTGGACTGTGGAACTGTAGTTTTTCTCCAGATCCCACTTACCGCAAGAACATTCATCAATGACTACTCTACTCCTGGAATAAATAAGCTTTCATTGTAAATTCAGCATTTCTGTGAAATAAAATTGAATATTTTAAAAGTTAATTATTCGGACCAACCAAAGGCTATTAATTTCCAATTAAAAAGGTAGATATTCACACACCCTTCTGCTGAATAATCATTTTGCACATTAGTTCCGTCAAAACCAGTAAATTGAGAAGGTTCACTGAACAATATTCCAATGGAATGCAATTTTTTGCTTGATAAATCGTAGGTTGGCATCTCATTCTTAAATTTCGTTTTAAAACTTCTGGTTTCATTAATTTATTTACTACATATTACCTATGCACATTAATAGTGTTTGTTTGCTTTTTATGCGAGCATCGGCATAATGCTGGACCTACATACAATGGCCGAGTTGGTTAATAAATTCATATAAATACAAAAATTCCGACATAAAAGCTCACAAAGGCCTGAAGTGCTTTGTACACCTATTCGGTACCAAAATTTGTCCGTATTAACCTATATAAAAAGGATTTTATGGTCAGTCATTTCAACCAATTGCTTCTTATTACAAAGCCAGAGGGCAGAAAATCACCATAAATCCTGACTTAAGGAATGCTATTTACTTCTCCCTGCCGAGGAATCTTATGTGATAATCGTGATCATACTTTTCTCTAAATGACGGAAATCTACGAAGTATGTGCATCTCAAACTGTTGTGCAGGAATGAATTTACTACTTTTGGTTCATCCTGACCAAACTCAAACTGCATTCCCTTTTATTGGTATATTTTCGTAATTTGCTTAGATCACTGTTCACATTAAGCTTTATTGGTGTTGCGACTAGAAAAAAAAACATTTTCCCAACACCACGGCTGAGTGGCGCGGTTAACCAGGAAACAACAGTTTAATATAAAAACCGAACTAGAAGAGCAGTTGTTAATGTACAATCCAAGGAACTACCTATCATCAATTCCTGAGGGCAACTTTATGAGTTAAGGAATCCTCATCGTCGTCATCAAGACCATCACCGTTGTGTTGGTTAACTTCGAATGCTTACTCATCTTCGTCCCAATCACAGCAAACACCAACGTTCTCCTCTCTGTAAAATTTTCTAAAGATATATAATATTTTAATACATTTAGAGAGAAGCAGTCATGTATGTACCTTCATGAGCAATACTGTTGTTAATCGTGTACCTATGCACAATATCTTCTGGTGAGCCTTAAGTGTAATATATGCTAATGAGCGGGGAGCCGTACATTATGTGAACTAAGTGTGTTCATGTCGTTAGTTGTTGATCGTGATGCTGACGATGATGACGAAACTTTAGGTAAAAAAGCCCACAGAAGAACGTCAGAAGAAGGATGTACTGTTGTTGTGATGCACACAAAGAGCGGTATTCCTCGCCACCGTTCTATTTCCATCTCCTAAAGGCACCAACTACACAACACCAAAAATGTTGATCAGATCACTACGCGCTACACACCAATGTGGACATTTAATGCTCGTAGCTGGTTATTATTATTTTTTATTAGAGAGTATACAAAACGTGGAGGTTTGACGTATAAAAAAATGAAATGCACCAGGTAATCTGCCCCGAAAATCAAATATGCCATACTTGTCAACTGTACACTCTCGTAAGAAAAATCACACATCCTATTTTTTTTCTCGTGTAACGTTACTGTATTATTGACTTTTATTATTAAGTAAGGTATACGAGGAGCCCTTCTGTAGTCAGGTAGTCGTGAGGTGACAATAAAAAATTATTATATGCAACTGTTGTGACTACGTAACCCACACAGTAGAGGAAACTTATTCTGTCAGTCATTCATCAGCGTCATCATTGTGTGTTTGATAGAAACGGCAACTTTTTTTGCCGTTTCTATCCGTTCCACTAATTGCATTCACAATTAGTGGAATTGTTGATGTAAAATTCTGATTTTTTTTTCGCGAGCCTTTCAGGATGCACACATGATCAGTAACAATGGAAAAAGCCGGTCCCGTATGGTGAGCATATAATATCCTTGCTAAACGTGTTCCAGATTAATAATGTCTAAATGCACACCGGCTTTTTGCTACCTGTTCCTGTGTGACATTTGTAGTATTCACATTCAGTCATCTTTAACGCTGAAAAATCTCATTTTAGAAAAAATATCCTGAGATTTGTAAGAAGGACCAGTTTTTGAGTCATCATTGAAGCTGGTTGCACGTACGATAATAAATTCGAATATACAAGTCCTGTCTTAAAATTTCATTTCAATGAACTTTCAGATCATTTTTATGTAAACATGCAGAAAGCAAATAACTCCTTCATTTTCCTTTCTCCAATTCGAAATCTGAATTTTTTGCAATAAAAAAATTAATGAGTTTCACATTTATTTTGGTAAGTTTAAAGCGTGATCAAGATTGCCAATTTGGTAGCGTCTTGAGACATGAAGACACCTTTTCCTACGTTTTCAAGGAGTCGTGTTGGGTGGCAAAAAATATTGCAAACTTCAAGTGTAATACAATATTATGCTTTCCTATAAATGTCCAAGTGAGTAGCAAAAAAATAAGAAAAACTTTCAGATCACATTTTTGCAGAATGACGATTTCGAATTTGATCTTCGTTATTACGCATACCAGAAAATAAACAGTCGTGTGGGTGCCTTCCTTAACACTGTACTAGTCCTAATGGTTTTCATATATATTCATCTTATCTATTAAAGGAAGATGAAACAAAGTGGCTGCAGTTTACAACAAACTATCCTCACATGACTTGCACTCTCTCGCAGACGTTCTCCCAACAATAATTTTTCTAACTCTCCTTGTATGCGTACATGGATATTACAGAGAGCACATCAAGTAACTGCCTATATTATGGACTAATCTCCTTCATCAACTTTTTTTTAGAAGTGCACATAATATATGTAATATTCTCTCTCTCTCAAGTTTTCTTTCTCATATCCTTGCATCACTTTATTTCTTTAACCCTTTCCTTACTGCTGCAGTAAGTAGTAGTACCTTATCGAGTACCATAAGAAAATCGCCGCGGTATGCTAACATTGTTTCACATTTACACATCTGCTGTTCATTTGCCTTTACCTCGAATAGCTGCACAACTACCCACCATCAACTTACATCAACTCACAGCAGCAGCAGGGCAAAAACTCACCTGCATGCATTTTTACCTTCCTCTTTCTTCTGAGTAATCAGTTGAGTTTCAAGAGTCGAGTAAGACGATTGCTTGCGTGAGCTGTTGGCAGTGGTGTGTTGCGCTGCGTTCTTCAAAATCTTTGTGACTTTTTTATTCGTGTTGAGTGCATATACAAATACAATAATAATATTATATTATTTTCATCTGCATTGTAATATTTTTTACACAAAAAAAACGAAGCAGCAGCGGTTAGTTGTTATTATTACTGAACCAGAACTGTGTACACAAAAAAATATTTTTAAGCAATTCATAAAAAAATAAATCTACAAGAAGGGAGAGTGAGCAGAAGGCAAACACCCTTGTTTCTTGTTCCATCTGGATCATTATCATCTACAAATATCTTCTTCTTTTTTCTTCGGACCTGACTGGAGTAAAACAACGGTATCATTTTAGATGATGAAGAAACTGTGTCTTTTTGAGTGCGTGAGATAAAAAAAAAAGTAGCAAGCGTCGGAGTTTTTTCGAAGAAAACAATAGAAAACGAAACGGATGGCCGAGCAGGGTTACGTTTTTACCACACATGTGCTCTAAGAATTTTTTCCCCGAGTAATATATGTGTACTTACAATCTAAAAAAAAGTAAATACGTAATAGAGAGTGAGTAATGCTTTTGGCAGTTTGGGATTCAACTGTGACGTTGACAAGGACCTAAAGAATAAGAGCTTATTGCGGAGCATAGGGAAGATAACTTGACTGTGAAATGGACTCTGAAGTGTCTTAGATAATTTCCGTTGTTATAATTTTTTGTGGGGAACTCCCATCCTAAAAATCTGGTACATGTCAAGAGGAACGAACCAAATTGCTTCTTGAGCGGGAATTGCTACCACGATAATTTTTTTTTAAAGAATAATAAAGTACTTTATATTATGAACTGTTGTGTGGTTTGTGAGAAGAGAGGATCTTCCTTACCTTGAAATCAGACCGGATCGTCTTTAAATTCCGTGGTAATATGTAACGGCTTAGTTACAATCTATATAAGTTATCATCATCATAGGAGACGGATGCGCTCTGGATCACCGTGTCCTTCACGACTTCTCCTATTGTTACTTTTTTTGTACCTCACTTATACTCGAAAAGTGGGAAAGGACGCTCTCCCATGTGCATTCTTTTGTGCAAGGGTGGTTCATAGAGATTTCAAGGATGGTATATTGTCGTGCATGCCTACACCTTCCTCAAGTTTCATAGCGTGTAGCCCAGTTCTATATTTATATTTGAAAACAAGACAAGCTTGTATGCAGTCATCGTGAAGTATTTTTGTTAGTTTTAGTGAAAGTGACAAGACAGGATTAGGTTTGCTCTTTTTTTGGGAGGAAACAAAACGAAAGTGAGGAGCTCATTTGAATTTTTAGACAATTTGAGCATGTTTGGCTGTTGTTACACGTGAACGGTAACTGTGTTCAGCTTGCGCTAATGATGAGCATGACGGAGGAGATGCAACATGCATAATTAAAGATGTAAAGGATGGGCCCTGAACAAGCTGTAAAGTGTGCCGGAATCGGCTCTTCTCAGAAAATTTAACACTTTTGCGTTACAACAAGGATAAACATCCTTTTTACAAAGGTGAAACGAGATCAGACATCCCTTTTGCCATTTGTGTTCAAAATGGCAAAATCTATAATTACTCATCGTCATAATCGACAGCCCCTTCACAGAGGAGGCAGGCGGGGAAGCAATATGTTCCGAATAAACTTTGGCAAGTCAACTGTCGCCACTTCGGTGGGAATTGCAGCACTTTTATTTATTGTTGGGGTATCTGGACATCCGACGGCGGAAGATGGGGATGTAAATAATGACACTAGTATTACCAATAATAGTAAGAAATTTGACGATAATGCGGTAGTCTTAAGTAGTAACTTTACGTCAAGTTGTTTGTGTGGTGGAAGTGATGGTGTGCCATGTGAGAAAAATGTTACATCCACGGATTGTCCCAACGGAAGGATAATTGCCCGGCGTGATTGCTCATGCTGCTACGTGTGTGCCAAACAGTTGACCGAGAGTTGCAACGACAAGGAAAATCCATGTGACTCGGATTACGGATTGGTGTGCGGAGCGGATCAAAAGTGTCAAGGTAAGAAGAATTACATTTCCTTTAGCATGGATTTTCAAATCAGAACTGACTTATTTCAAGCAAAACCTATTGCATGATTATAACTCTGCAATCTTACGAATTATTGTTGAAATCTATACAATAATTGTGTAGATTTCTATACATGTAACATGTAAGCCTTTTTATGTAACCTTAAATTGCAATTATAGTCTCCACTTGATTGTTCAAAATCAAGTTCCCTAATATCTAGCCACTCCGCTTCAGAAAAGTGCATTACTCCCATTTATTGGAAATTTGCTCGTGAGTTTCATTTCTCTTAGTGAAGTTTGAGGTTGATCGTTCCGCCTCCTGATTTTCTCACTTGCCCAATTTGATTGTGTCGTGTTAAATTATAGATGTCCCACGCGGCAAGGTAGTTACTTATCTCTAATAATTGTTGGTTACGGTACGCCGAAGACTCCTCTTCTTCTAATTAAAAATTTGATTGAGCATCTAAATATGTGGTTATGTGTGGCGTTTTGCCTGACAATTTTATAGCACAACTTTGGCTGCAACATCCTTCATCATCAACCAGTCCATAACTCTGCAGAGGTGTACTTAAAAAGTGACAAGAGCCTATTTTTACCTTCATTCATAATTGCGACCAACGTTACGAATGAATATTTATATGCATTGAAATTATGCAATCCAGTCAGACCTGAGCCACACAAAGGCACATTGACACAACAAGCCGCCGCCGTAAAGGACGGATTGCTCGCGCAAACGAGCAATCGCCTTGCCATCATTAGCTTACAATTAAAAAGTGCCATTATTACAAATTGCATTTTTTTACTCCATTGTTTGAAAAATGAAAATGAATTCTTGTTCAAATAAAGCAGGAATTAATGAGTCCCAGGATGTGTTGCAATAGTCTTCCTCCTTTTCGTTTAAAGGAGGCAGCAGTGAGTATTCCGTCAAGAAGGAAAAACTTCTCACAGCCACACTTGAGCAAAAATATTTTAATGGCTTGACTTAATAGTAATAATGAATAAACTCTTAGGGACATTATTATAGCGTGTCCCACTTTGCTTACCTACGCTAATAATAAAAACATCCATAACACTCTTGTCTTGAGTTGAAGCACAATTGACGTGTATTTAAAAATGAAACTTGTGTCATCGCACGGATTTTGCTATCATTATGTCATCAAAATTGATGCAAACTATATAAAATATTAAACAAAAGTCATAACTTGGTCGACATCGGTGCGAAAAGAGATTTTTAATAGATATAATTTTAGCTTTAGGTATTTATTGTCAACAAAAAATAATAATAGTCCTCATCCTCGTTTTTACGGAGTGGTAAACAATCGAACAACATAAAACTTTGATTTCGATAGGTCGAAACGAGAGAGAGGGACTTGAGACGTTATTAAAGAGCCGTTCTCCTTGGTTCACTGACGATAACTGATGGCTGTTAATTTTTTTTATGTTGCAACGTGAGTTAATACCATATTAAGCCATAGTGCGTATAAATGAGTGCTTGTGTTAAGCTTAGAAGTTGATTGCGGTGGCCGTGGTGTGATGATGATTGAAAAAGTAGTAAGTAAATTAGTAAGTGTGGTCCACTCACATTATTGACATTGTTCAATTGAAATTCCCCAGATTATTAGTCAGCAGATTATGCACACCATTCCTGTGTCGTAATGTTCTCCTTCCAATTTTAAATTAATGTGTCAGTAAAGTCGCCTCGTACCCTTCGAATGATACAAGAGTCGGTCCTTTTTATATCGAGTTACACAATAAAAAGTGTAATATGGTCGCCATTAATAGCGACCAATTTTGCATGCAAACGCGCTTCGCGTTAAGCTTAGACCATATGGATTCAGATAATATGAAGAAGTGTAATGTGAACATCTGTCATGTTCGCCTGAAAACATTTTTTTCAAATTTCAAGAAAAAGAATATTTTGCGACTTGAATACATTATAATTTCAAATGCAAAGTTCATCTTCTATGATAAATTACAACTTTGATTAGGTATTTATTGCAGGCGAATGTCTGATTATGCAAAATAGCTAATGCATCACATTTTTTTAAATGTGACGTGCAATTTTCCTCTTCTCTTTTCCTTGCAGATTGTACCAGCATTACTCATCTAGAAAAATTATGTATGCATACTTTTTTTCGATTTGATGAGAATGAATGAGATGAGGTTGGTTAGGTACCCCTTTTTAAAACATATCACAAAGACCGGCTGCTTATCAGGAGAAAAATGACGACAAAATGCAAATGCTGCACTAAATAATTTTTTACCCTCTGTGTGCTGCACTGAACAAACTACTCAGTGGAGAGTGAGATTGAGATAACAAGACGGAATGAAATTTTTGAATTATTTTGTTATTACACTCATATACCTAACCTAGTTGATGAATTTCATTGATATTCCGCTTGGACTTCTTTGTCATTTGTAACGTGCAGGATAATAATAATGGCAGCGGAAAAAAGTGCAAGTTGAACGGTCGGTTTCTTACCAAGAGTAACGTAACAAGCAATCAGAGTAACATTTTTTTGCAGGTTACATAATTATCATTTTCATGATGATATACACATATGAGCCGTCATAATCAGAATCACGATATGCTTATAAGAAGGTACTGTGTAGAAAACAGCTTCACTTTATTATCCTATCAATCTGTACAAAGTGCAATGCAACATAATTTTTACACGATGAAGAGGAAAAATACTTCACCAAGCTTGTCTGAACAACAATAAATTGCACTATGTGATAACTCTATGACGATGGTGGTGGATATGACGGAGGCAGTTGCGTTTTTTTGAAGGAGCGTTTATTGTTTGCAGTTATTATTGTGGCATTACAGGACTATCTGCTGGCTGCCGCCGCCAACGTGTTCCTATTTTCCTGTAAAATTTGTATCTTTTGACACTTCGCAGCATTTATATAGGTCGGAATCACAATGATTACTTGGAATGATGATGATGATGACGGTCGCTAATAAAAAATGTGTCGCGGCCGGCACTGCACTACTGATTCAAGACAGACAAGTGGTGGTTGTAAAAAAACGAGGCATCACAACAAATCTGATTATTTTGAACAACTCGTGTGCTTCCAACTTTGAGGTGGCTGGTTTGCAAAATAACTTGGTTCTTCTGTTCGACCCATTCAAAATCATTTATTACCAGAGTCTTACAAAAAAGGAGCTTTTAATAATACTTAAGTGAATGAATGAATGAATTGATGTATTCATTGATTTGAAGACGAAGAAGGAAAAGGGAATTCAACAATGTAAATAAACTTTACTATTAAAAAAATATATTTATACAAACTTGTATACAGACAGACACATACCAAACAAGAAAGAGTACAAGCACGTAAGTGGGCGCATCGAAAAAAAACTAAACACACAGATAGATAATCCAAATGAGAAAAAGTGTGCTTCCTGTGTTTTCCTCAACAATGCAAACTCACGCAGTTCAAGAAAAAGAGAGCAACTTCGCTACAACTTTACTCATCCAAAGAAAACAATTTAAAAATATGAACGGTTCGTTCCTTCCTTATTGGCAAGGTGTACTGTAGGGCGAAGATGCCTTTGAGCACCTTGCACTGATAAAATACCATCATGTTTGTATCTAGTTGAATATTTTTATCTACCTACTTGTGCATAAACCATGTGCCAATGAACAGTAACAATAATATCGTCTCACCAACTTTGGTTATAATTTATTGGCAGCGGTTAGTTAAGTGTGTCTCACGTTCCTTGTGTTGTTTACGCAGAAAAAAGAATTTTTCAGAGAAGGAAGCTTTTAAGTTGCAGTCCCAGGAGCTTAAAAAATACCAGACTAATTTTTCGCGATTAGAGAGACATGCTTCAAAAAATTACGCGGATTCCTTTGCAATCACTTTCGGAAATGGTGGTGAGAGCGACAAATATGACAAAGTAGGATTGCGTTAGGTTAAGCAGGGAAGACATGTTATTGTTTTGTTAAGGAAAAACAATTTTCAGTGTGGATAACTGAATAAGTCTTAAGCTTGTGATGTGTTGACGGAATATACAATTGATACAAAAGAATTTATCCGTTGACTTTACCGCAAAAGAAAGAATCAATGATAATCTTCCTCGGCTTACTACATGGTTGCTTTTTTGTAGAACTTTTCGTGGTTAAGATTTTGATGTATTTAACAAATACGTATTACCTACTAGGTGAGGATTTGGAGCTAGCAATTATATGTAATTTTTTCGGTCGTCTTCTTGATTGATTGTGAGAAAACAGGTTGGAAACGGAGAACCAAAAAGGGGGAGATAGAAGAGTACCTATACAAAAACAGATTTAATTGAATACACAAGAAAAGTGGTCGCCAGTTGTTTGGTCCGTCATGGGAAAATGATTCAATCGACTTTTTCAAGGGAACTACGCTAAACAATCAATTTTCGTTGGTGGCAATATAAGAAGAAGAAATATTAGTTTGAAAAGGGGAACATCTTGCGCAACAATAACAACTATATCTGCTATAATATTTGTTTTTAATTTGCCATGATTTCGAAATTGACGGATAAGCAAAACAAGATTTCTTTTCGTATTTTGGTTTAGATACATTGAATTACAACTTAAATAATATTCATTGGCTATATAACTCGCGACAAAAAATATTCTCGTTGACATAAGTTGAGTTTGCTAAAAAAATTGCGAGTCTTTTTCTCTCAATTTCAGAATTAAAATCCTTGAACATTGGACTTGTTCACAAGCAACACTTATTTTGTTGGGAAAAGTAATGTGAAAATTGCCTACTCAGAATTTTGACTTCCTGCAAGTGGAAGTCGCAATAAATGTCGTTTACACACGAAAGAAAACGTAAACAGGGAATAAAATTGACAAGCAAGTAGGAAAAAACGGCATAAAAAACTTGGTTTTAGGCGAAAAAAAGGTAGCATACTTTTCCTCGTCCATTTTCTTTGGCAATAAAATATATGAAAAAGTGGTGAAAATGAGGTTAGACAAAGTTTCAGGCAAGTATTTTTTGTTTCGATATCAAAATGATTGTCTGTACAATTATACTGTCTCCTGAGCTCTGCGTGCAGTATGTAGTTATGTATTTTTTTTCAAGATAAAAGAAATCAGAGTGCATTGATCACCACCGATCACAGCAGTCTACCACCACCGCATATTATTGCGCACATTTTATTTGTTTGTTTGTGATGTGATTGTCGTTGGAGGAATAAAAACAAAAAATGTTTATACTGTTGTAACTACAATAAGGAAAGAAAAAGTGAACGATAGAAAAGGGAAGAAACTGTGAATGCCACGGAATGATTTTTATTTCATTTTTTAGATAAGCCATGTTTATAATAAAGTTGGTCAGGGGATAAAACTGCGTCGTCGTCCTTTTGTTAAAAAATACACGATACAAATACATAATGCGTAGGTACACAGACAAGCCTGCAGAGGTAATAATTAATCAGCGCGTTCTCCTCCTGCTCACCATAATCATGTTTGTACACACTCCATCGCTCACACAAAGTCCTCAGAGACACGTTCATATAATACCTCCTTAGCAATGTGAACCTGCCCACAAGCGACCACATTTGCAAACGCATGTTGCATTAAAATCTTGGTTCTTTGTACTCAGCTGCAGTGATTTCTGTCACATTGTATTATATCCCTACACATTATTGACGTTGCCTATTGAAAGGGAATTTTATTTCGCACACACCTCCGCCTCCTCGATTGCATTGACGTTGGGTTGACAATATAATTGCACATAAGATTTTAATATTGTACACTCTGCAGTGGGAGATTTATTGGATTGTGCTAAGTTACAAAAGGAGTCATGACACGACATGTAATGCAACATCGCCATAAATATATTTTCCACCCGACATGAGAAAAAAAGAAACGCAGAGTTGCATTCTTTATGGAAAATAACAATTTTGTTTAATAACTTTTAAAAAACTAATTACATCGCCAATTGTCCTCTTTTATTATGATTGAAATGTGAATGTTGTGTGGAAAATCATAATTTATAACCTATTTTCCCTGATACTGCTGCACATTACCAATTCCTCTCATTTTCAAGGGTAATTATATGATTACTGTCATTTTTTTAGCATAAAAGAAATCAAAAGTGACTGTTGATATTATTAATCATCAGCCTTATTACGGATAAATCAAGAGTGACTAGTCTGCACGAGCTTCTGTGTTCAGCTCTCCCGTACTTTGAAGGAAAGTAAAACGGACATCCGGTGGAGGGATTTGCATGCTAAAATGCAATTATAATCGAGATAAATTTTATATGCCCTTTGAAACCATAATTTTAATAATACTACATATGATCGAGGATCCATTAAAAGATAAATGTATATTGCAAGAATGAAAAAAATAGGAATTGTTTCAGCCGGCATTTCTTGTCTCTTTTGTTCCGTTTTCTAAACGAGGATAATAAAACGTTGAGTGTCGCTTTACTTTTTTTCTCTATATTTTTAATCACTTTTACTGTCACCCTAAAGCTGTGATAGCTAGTCATCACCACCTTTCGTTCTTCACAATGCAATCGTGCAAAACTTTGGCATGATTGTTCTGCTCAATCATTGTTGTGCGCTTGTGCGTGTGACGTGATGCATTTTAGAAAGATGACGGTAAACATGTGTCTAACATGTTCATTGTGTTACATATATTTTTGTTGTGTTTTTGAAGGGAAACTAAAAAAAATAATTATAGCACAATGGGTATTACAGATAGCTAACTGATGTTGAACAACGAATTAGAAAGAGAGAAGAATTTATTGCTTAAGGGCAAAAAAAATCCTTTCACTTGTTGACTTTGCACCTTTTTTTCGCCACGCAAAGGGTTCTGTTGCGATACTTATATTATGACGATGATGACAGCACAAGCAGCAGCTGCATTTTATTTATTTATGGCAATGAGCTTTTTCGTCAACTACCAACAAGGATGATCAAAATTGGATTTGAAAGGAACCAACTTCGATTGTTGTTCAGCACACCCCCGCAGTGAAATCGCTAAAAATTGACAGCAGTCATCGCAGCAGCTTACAAGAAAAAAATCAATGACTTTACACACGACAATAGATCAGTCTTTGTTAAAGAGATATCTAAAAATCAAAACATTCGAAGAAAGGTGATAATTGCTGAGAAGATTTGTCAGATTCGTAAATGAATCATTAAACGTTCTGAAGTGAGCATAGCTCACACCTTCATTCCCTCAAACAAAACTTGTGTAGTGATGATTAAATTCATTCATTGAGTGACTCTGACATGACTATAAAAAATTGGCTTACCGGCATGACATGGCATGTCTAACCGAAACCTCACTCCCTTCTCCCCAGCCTGTATTGAATGCCGGTGCTCGTCATTTCAGCCATCATTCCCTTTCCAACAAAAAAATGATAACTGCAAACAAAGTTGTGTGAATGGTGCGTAGTGAATGCATGCAAGGTGGGTGGTATATGTATAAAACGAAGACGAACGGGCTAAATATCCGTGCAGGTAAAAATCGTTGATGCATTTCTACACGGTTCGCTAGCGTACACAATTTTTTGTGGTTAAGTAAGTCATTTATTATATTCTACTATAAAAAAGTTTTTGAAGGCGCAATAATAAGAGGTTCTTTTTCGCGAATGTGAATTCAAAGCCATTATCAACACTTTACACAAGCATTTGTTTACCTTCATTAAATTTCCTTGAATCATATTTACCTTTTGTTTAACTCGTCATCTCCCTCCACGAAGGTGGAGAAAATAAAAAGACTAGGTGGTACTTATTTTTTCGTCAACATAAAAAATTAAAACACGTTTTTACTACTTATCTACTTGTGTAGATTGACGGAGTTTTTGAGAAAATGTACCACGATTTTTTTAAAATCTAGAGTAAAGGTACCACCGTGAGATTTTTAATAAATGAAAACAAAAGAATGCACAAAATGTTGCAAATCTTTGTGAAATATTGCAACAATGTGTGAGTCAAGGTAATACCACGATTCGTATCTTCAAAATACACCAAATTATATTTACGACTGTCTGTGTTTTATTGTGATGTAAATTATTTTGAAGGTGCCCTTGACTTTACGTGGAGAACCACTTTAAGAAATTTTTGGTTCACAGAAACAAAAAAAAACACTTTTTTCCGCTGAGGCATCCCAAAAACAATATAAAAAGAGGGATATGAAGGGCATAAAAAATTGGGATTTTAGCTGAACCTTTGTCTATATTTGAGGAACTCGCTCACTCAGTCATTGTCAGAGCTATCCTTTTTTTCAATTACGCATTCACAAAACTCCGCATTAATCTTCGCACGAAAGATGGACGGCGGATGAGCGGAGCCCGTGAAATAATAACTGACTATACCGCATCTCATCATCGTGATCATCCTGAGAAATAAATAGTATTTTGTATTTGGAATTACATCTAATTTGGACGTACGGTGGCCAAAAAATGCATTCATTAAGCCGGTCTTTTGTTTCTTGAAAGGAGAAAAATTATTCAAATTCAATTCCCTGAATTTGAATCAGGCAAAGAATATTTTAAAATGAGGAAGACAAATATCATGAAAGCCTGAATGAGACGGGCATGGTCACGATGATGATAATACTGTTTCGATGATGAAACAAAAAGAGAAGGCTCTTCCTTTTGTACTTCTAACACGATGGCACAGCTAAAACTGATAGAATAATAAAAATCAAGAAAAAACGAAGGATTTCTTCTCACATGTGTGAACACGTTTTATACTCTTGCTTCATCTTTGCTCTACTCTTTCTTCTTCTTATTTTTATTAAATCATTCTTATGGATCTTCCTAGCAGCGTATGCATTAAATATTGTTATGTCTAGTATCTCATTCTTGTTCCATTAGTGTCCATTCTTTCCACAGGGATTATAAAAAATATTTTATACAGTCCACGAAAAAAAACTGTACAATAATAAATAAATCTAAGTCTGTGCAAGAAGAATTAGGAAACTCCTTCTTGAGAAGTAGTGAAAGAGAATATGGTAATGATGATACAGCAATCTATTTTATGGATGTTTGCTGGCGAGGAAGAAGATGGAACTTATGCTGTTGATATGATGAAGATAAAAAGGATGATGCATCAAAATTCACGGCTTGAATTCATCTGAAATTGTTGAGTCAGCAGGTGCCCTGCAGCAGCAGATACCAGCTCCATAAGTGGGAAGGTACTTTTACTATATCAAACAGAAGATTATATAAAAAAAGACAGAAGCAGTAACAAAAAGTGGTGTATTCTTCAAAATGCTCATTTCCACCTGGTAGTGTGCACCATCTCATAGTTTCCGTATCGAAAAACCTCAAATTATCCGTTTCAGTCGCCACTTGTTACCGTTTCGTTCACTTCCTTGCGTGTATGTATATATTTGAACACAAATGATATTTTGGGCTCCTTCTAGATTTCGTTTGGGAGCTCATGCATAAGATATTAGTTACACGTAGATCGTTAATTTCTGACTTCACCACAACTTCAACAATGATCATTTCATCATCACCACACCACCACCGGCATCTGGGCCACAATAAAAAAACAGCAGGCTGCTGTGCACCAAACAATGTAGTATGTATGTAGACAACTTCTTTCTAGACATATGGAATGCAGGATTTAGTGTAAACCTGGGTGTAACGCGTGTAACCATTTTTTTCTTGTAGGCAAACATTACGAGTTGTACATTGTAATAATACACCAATTCATCCATAAAAATCCATTAATGTAATACGTACCAGTGAACTCGTCTCAGGCCATTAGTCTCACAAAAGTTAATTTAAATTTGGGAGAAGTACACTTTTTGATATTACGATCTGAATTTTTTATGCTGGCATTGGGAATTTTTCAAGTTCAAAGCCAAAATGTTGCATTCTTGAGCTAACGATGTAGACATAGACAAACCTACATCCTGTGTGTAAATAGATTGGCTTCCCTTCAACAGGCAGCAGATTAACACAAAAAATCGTTTTTGTTCGTAACCTAGCTTGGCTTAATTATATATTATGTCGAGCTAGGGAGGTATCAAGATTTTCATACTGAATGGCTAAATATTTGGAAGGTACGGTTAATTCCAATAATTTCTCATATTTTGTGGTTTAATTACTATTTTATCAGGTTTGTTTTTAGATTAAGAAACTGTAACAGACGGAACACTAAAAACTTTAAGAGCGATGGCCTCGTTGAAGTTTCATTTGTTTAAAACGATGTAACGTACCATTTATCTATTGGAAGATATGATCATGTGAAGACATGAATTTATTGGGAGATCATAATCCATATTTTTTCCTTTATCTGTGAAATGTTTGTTATGAGTACAACTTAATCAACTAAAAAAGCTTTCCCTATTCTGGCGCGGAAGGTGTTATAAGAATAAATTCAATTTGCAAAATGAAGCTCAAATTCAATTAACAATGAATTGTAAACAAGCGAATACGCGCAGCGTTTGTTATACTCGAGGATATACCAATTTGATTAATTTAATTAAGAGAACATAAAACAGGAAGAAAATCGTTTTCTATAGAAAAAGGTTCTCGTAATTTTCCCCTTCTTTTGCATACAAAACAAACAATTGCAACAAGTTCCTTGACTTCGTTCGAAACGTATACTCCATTATTTATTTCAATTTTCCCCGCATGAGAGCTGACCTTTATGGTAATAATAACAATGAAGCGAGAACTGTAAAAATTACCAAGAAGAATGCATGCAGACACGTAATAAACAATTGAATCCAACTTGCTCTTCTGAAGATTCTCTTTTTTATGGCTCCACTTCCTGCGAAAATTGTTTCATTCATTATACTCTATAAAAATGAACACGCTATAGTAAACCTTACACCAATGAAACGTGAACTTTTATGTAACGATGAACTTTTTTTCTTAAAAAAAACGATCGGTCAACAAATTTAATGGAGGATTAATACACGAATAGATACAAACACAAGACAATTGAGGCAATGCAGCCTATCTACGCAAGATGCATGCGAACCGCCTAAATTTTATTGTTGAAATCATTTATAAAAAAATAACCCACACGCCACGACGAATCAATTTTGTACGACAATGGCACTTTAGGTATGCATAATGTGTACCTATGTATGCTTTCTTTAGTTAAAAAGGAGAAAAAAATCCTACCATTTTATTCTCCTAATTGAATCCAATAAAAATATTATTTTCTCTCAATATAATAACCAGAGACAATTTGCATTGGGAAATGAGTAGGTAGAGTGATATTTTTGATGATGATGATGGCACCAAGTAAATTGCAGTGGATCATGCACACACGCAAACAAAACAAGATTAAATGCACACAAAAAGAGTTTTTATTTCTTGAATTAAAAAAGATGACGATGATGATGATGATGGATCCTGACAATGAACCACTTGTAACCTTGATGTTTACTTTTATTGTTAAAATAATGCCCTGGGATATTGTTTTTGAAAATTACAAAGTTATGTTCTGAAGAAGCAATCCAAATTAAGCATGTGATTTGTTTTCATAATAATAATAGTAATATATTAATGCATAAGTCATTTCAAAGTTGGGATCAATCAAAGGTTTCTATTAGCATTTAAGATATCGAAGGTTGGCTTCATTGACCTCACATCTGAACTAACCTTAGTTGAGATAAAAAAAATTTATAGTCCACGGACTGCGGTCTTGTGTATAAGAAGTATGCTTCAGTGCAAAATGCAACAGAGATAATAAGGTGGAAGATGAAGGATGTAGGAAAGTGAAACAGGATATTCACTGCACAATTCCAACTACATCATCACCAAATGTGAAATAATCTTGAGTCGACCTTTTTTGCAGTGAAGTTTGTAATCGTTTTTATTACTTTCCATTGTCAAAACCGTAGAGCACACGTCCGTAAAAAATATTATTATACAATCATGTAAGGCGAAATAAAATACAAAGTACACTTGAATTTCGCATCCTTATTCCTCGTAAAGAAAACGTCATTTTAACGAAACTGAAAGGTGAAACGAGANTGAATTTCGCATCCTTATTCCTCGTAAAGAAAACGTCATTTTAACGAAACTGAAAGGTGAAACGAGACGTTTTACGAGCAACACGGAATGATTCATTGTTACGTCTCGCAATGCATTGCATGTAGAGTCAGCAGTGACTTCATTATTTGTTTGTCAAAGATATCTTTTCCTCTTGCAATGACTTCGAAGTTCGAAGAAAGAGCTAGCTTGTCCTTTCAAATGGACCAAGTGAACAAAACTGAAGGATTTTACGTGGAGTAGCCAATTTCGTATGCAAAACATTTACAAAGCAGGATTAGGATGTGTACACAGTAGTAGTTTGTAGGAACAATAGTAGTAAGAAACTTCAGCAACAATCCAAGCAATATATTTTTTTTATTTGAGACTTAGAGTGTGTCACTACCTTCAATTGGTAATTGTGGTTAGGGTTTTAAATACCTATAAGAGTCTGTCAAATTAGCCTGAACCTTTCAGGAGCATAGAGGTTACATTAAAAAATTACTGCAATGGCAGTACTGATTTTCTTTTTAAAAAATAATGTTATTTCAGCTACCCCGTCATTCATAGCTTTTTCTGATGTAATGCACAATAATGTATTACTGGTGTAAGGCTATGTGGGGACGAGGCGGTGTTAATGAAGAAGATTCACTAGTGAATACATGTGCAACTAATCACTGAAGAACAAAACAACACAAGATGCTTACTGTTCAATGATATGAATTGGTGCTTTTTAAAAAAATGGTATACAAAGTAATGTTTAGTTCTATACCACATGTTACTAGAATGGAAACAAGAACACCCTCAAAATGTATGACGATATTCCTTTCACTCGGGAACTCCCATAGTCACACGCACAGCGGCCAATGCATTTTTAAAGAGAATTATGATTAGCCAAGCTGAAGTCATTTTTATCCAAGCCAAATATATTATGGTGGCAGTTATTCTGCAAATTAAAATTGCAGGTTGTAACACGTATCACACATTTATTAAAGTTACATAAAATTATGAACATTTAAAAGCACCCCTTTTACGTAAGAGTGTACGTGCACTTCATTGTCTTCAAATTGCTAACCGCTCTCGACATAATGGTAAAGTAAACGCAGGTGGAAGACAGCTTATCACCATGTGTTTAAAAACATCCATTGACCACCTAGCGAAAAAGTGCATTTTTTAAACGCAAGCGACAACGATGCATTGTACTTGCAAACAAGTCTTCAAGTCACCAAAACAGAGGTGACTGCACATTCTTACCATCATGAACTAACAATGATTATCATGTTAATTTGTGTCTCACGAATTGCGCATACACAAAATATTCTGCAAACTTTTGCATTAGAATTGTTAGGTCACAGATCTTGTGTGGCAGGTAAACTGCAAGGTTGGGCTGGATGAGTTTGGAATTGAAGTAAATAAGGATTGATTTTGAAGGAATTGCAGAATGCAGAGATGTATGCATACATCTTATTATGTTGCACAAGAAGTGCATTAAATGCACATACAGTAAAAAGCATACCATACAATTAAGAACAATTTAATATAAATTTCCACTTTGATAAATGCAACTTAATTTGCATGTACATAAAAGTTGGTAATAAATAGATAAATGCTGTCGATTACTATTATTGAAGCTTCTTGATTGATTGAGACAAGTGGCTTTCGATTGGTATGACGCAGTGTCACACGGTACAAGCGAGGTAGGGCCAAATTTTATGTACACAGTATTTTGCGTAACAAGTTGTGTCCCAATATTTAATTGAATCTCGTGCCTAATTGCCTTATCAGAATCCATTTTTCCCAATGACCGATGAGACTTGTTGATTGAGTTAAGTACATAGCAGACATTTTTAAGTGCTTCTAGAACAGCAGTAAAAATATTAGGCTTGAAAACTGTCAATATACACAAGCATATGAAGAAACAACAAGCTTTTGTGATAACTTTTATGTGCACAATTCGGTTGAGATATTTCATTACATAATTTTCATAATTCTTTAGTTTAGAATGTACATTCGAATATCCAAGATGACAAATCACTAAAATTAACATAAAAAACGAATGTGCACTGATTTATTCTTGTTTGGAATGGAGGTACTTCTTCTTTTAAAAAATATTATCAGCGGGGGTTACAGAGCAACCCTTACAAACAAAACTTTTAATAGAGTGTACAAGTTTCAGACAGAGAGCTTGCTCTTGTTCTGCGAGTACTGCATATCTTAAAAACCATATTACTCCGTCTTCATTCATCTTAAAAATTATTTAGTTGCCGGGATGGGAAGTAAACAATCTTGTTTAAAGTCGTAACAAAGCCTCCACATAAGGAAATCTAACCCGCGTGAGCTGGGCTTGTAGCCAGTCAGTCACATTTCGTCATTATCATCAAAATCAAAACAAGAGAGTCGAATTGAATTATTATTTTTCGTGGGGACAGAAATGATGAATGGGAATTTGGAAAAAGAATGCTCATTCTTAAAATGGCATTCCTTATTTCGTTTCTAATTCAAGCTGTTTTTAGAACACACGACTGAACAACACTAATGGCACCATTTTTTTCCTTGTCGAGAAAAACAACAAATTTTCTAAATTTGTAATTTAGAAAATGCATTTAGTAGTAGAAGAATCAAATGTGCAATGTGTAATACATTAATTTTTCATTACTTACTTTTACTTCACCTTATTCAAGATGTGACCACAGCTTCCTGGTTTGACACTGCAAAAACAACAAGCAAAAGCAGACTTCATGCAACGAAATATTTTGCCATCATCAACACTCAATAACAAAATGCAACAGGTGGTATTGATTTACCTCACACCACATGACCACATAAATGTAATTAAAGGTGTCTTCAGTTTCCCTTGTGGACACTAATGAAAACGCTTGAATTAAGTGAACGTGGTAGTCTGATGTGTTGTGTTCATTATGACTTTATAGAATAAGGTAATAAAAATCTACACGGCATCTGTAATATCAAACCAGCCAGAAAAAAATGTATTTATTCGTCATAAAAACAACTTGATCCGTGAATAATATGTCACTTGCCTCTTGTTGCTGCGATATAACTGTACACAATTATATAAATGCTTGGAGGAAGCTCTATCTACACGTCACCTCTCAACAAGCAAATCGTTCAGCTTAAACGGCATCATCATCATCATCACCAACAATAACAGTTTCCTTATCAGCTTCTTCCAATTTTTTGACAGGTTGACAACACGCATTTTTTCCTAGCTCTTTTTTTTACTATAATTTGTTCAGCTAGCTTATCACGTGCAGCAGCACTACTACCTCAAAGCATATTGAAGTGCATGACACTGTCGTGCACGCTCTGTGAATCAGAGGAAAAATCTTCTAGCAGTAAAAATATTTTGGAGTAGCAGAATCGAAAATGTGCTCGATCAGGGTGGCCTGTTCAGCTAATAATTGAACTTTTATTTCTCTACTTTTCCTTCAAAGCTGAACTAGAGAACGTAGTAAAAAAATACCATTTCGGGGGATACTGCTTGCTTTGAGCAAAAAAAAAATGCGAGAGAAGGACGTGCTTTGGTTTACAGAAAACTAACGATTGCATGCTCCTCAAGACGATTATAATGAAGATACGATCAAGTTCTGAGAACATACGACGAAATTATCTAGAAGCAGTTAACATGAAATAGTTACAATAAGCAAACAGGATATTGTTACTACATTTCTCATTGTAAAGAGATCTCAACGGCACATTATACACTGCACGTTTTCCCATCTTGGTAAAGGCAAGGGACTGGGCCACAAACATGTATATTTTGAGTAGCAGCTCTAAACGGAAATGACATAATATAAAGGAGCCAAGATGACGCGTATGAACACAGAATAGTTTTTTTTTCCAAAATACTACACAATAAAAAGTTTCATTATGTTTTTTGCTATTGTCTCCCACAACAAGTCTACCTCTGGCTACCTACTTATTTTTTACGTAGTTTTCTGTTGAGATCTATGATGCGATGGGATCGTCCTCTTCCTGACTAGAGGCGCCTCATTCTTTGGGACTCGTCTCTTCAGCCCATTTTTTATTATGTGGAAAAGAATATCCTTGTAGAAACTCAGAATTGGATGATTTATTCGGTCGTACATTACCTTTCTTTGCCTTCTCGAAGTAATCTCGGGTTTTCTTATTCTCTCTCCAAAGGATTAGCAAATACGGACGGCACAGAGAAAAAAGCTTTGCAGAAAATAAAGGTTTCTTTAAATCGCGCATGACGGCTGGTTATTCCCTTTTGTTGCTAAAATGGCAATAAAAATTATGGGGGAAAATTGGGAAGGTTTGCTATCCCTACTTATGAATAGCAAGAAAACTGAGCCGGAGGACATGTTTCTATAAAATGTTATAAACAAAGATGAAATGTGTATGACGTGCCTTATGGCAATACAAATTATGGTTGTTGGTCATAAAGGGTTGGGGTGTCTTCTCTTGACGGTTTCTTACATTTCAAATGGTGGTACATAGTATTATCCCAAGATTTTACAAAAGTCAGTCACATGACAAGAACCTTTAATATGCGTCTTTATCACTTTTTTTACTCACAGCTGGTAATATATTTTTTGTAAAACGCGGCTTAGGAAAGGAGAGTCCCTCCACCGACCAAGTGGAAAGCTGTGAGAAAAAAAGTTTTGGCAAGGAATATTTTAAAATTAGATTTTATGATGTAGACATCAAAGTTCACATTACGAGGTTCAATGATCACTCTGTGAAGTAGACGACCGTCACAAGCCCTTCAAAAAAAATTTTGACACTGAAAAAATAACTTTAAACTGGTTGCTGTCAACACTGCTGAAGAAAATGTTTTTAGATAAAAAAAAATGTTGAAAAGCATAACATGATATTAGCAGAACTTAATCCATATGTACATAATATATAAATTATCTTTGTACGTGTGACGACTTCACGATTCATTACTATTATTACTATTTCATGTATGAGTATATGTAAATCCCGTAATGTTAATGGACGAATCATGGCACGGTCTTTTTTTGACTTTTTGTCTTACTTATTACAATCATTTATTTTACTTTACATAGAAAAGTCATGCGTAACGGCGTTAGTCTTACCGTTTCGGCCGAACTTGGTTTATGCTGAGTCATACACATTCCTTAAATCGCAGTATTAAAAATGTACAACTGAAAATTTAAAAAAAATTGTTCGTCTGGCAGCTTCAGTTCAATGTCATCAAGAGAAAGAGAGAAAAAAGAAGTGGGAGTACATACTTAACACGTACACTGTAACTTTTCGGTAACACTTTATCGTGCATTAGTCACTGAGTTTATTACCAGAATACAAATACGGGGGAATTTTCTAGCGTTAAATGAGCCGAGAAAAAATTAACTCTCCGTCAGCCTGACGGCATCAGGGTTTTAATGTAATTTTAATAGCACACTTTTTACAGATTACCGTCACGACCTGTCCTCTGAATTCAAGCGGGTCGGCATGTCTGTCAAAGACACGTAATAAAAAAAACAAAAGATCGGGCGGGTGTGTACATGCTTTCTGAAGGTTTCAGGCAATCGTGTTGTGAAGCGTCGACACGTCTTCAGATAGCAAAATTTGCATATGCAAATAGCTTGCTATCCTGGAACTGTATAGGAGGTGGCACCCACGTACCGGGATTTTAAGATTTTTTTTAGGAAGGTACATAAGTAAACACGCATGTAGCTCAGGAAAATTTATTAGTGGACACACGAAGTGTTGGCTCAAAAATGGTCGCTAGATGGAAACACCTTACCGTTTTCCAATTTCGCAAGATAAGCAGTTATTGTCTAATATTGACAGAATTGACAGTTAAGTAATTTAAGAGTACATAATCGCTTGTTTTCGCACTTTCCCTTTTTATTTGCTAAACATCTTCAGGTAAATTAGTGGCCAGCTGGGCATGTGGATATTTTACCAACTTATCTTTTTAGGTGTAACCAAATCACGTAGTGAATCTTTTTTGCATGTAAGCCTGTCAATGAATTCATTACACCACTGACACATCCAAATATTATGCCAAACTTTCAAAATCCATTGTGTGAGTTTATGTCTTTCCACTGAGTCCATTAATATCCTCGTTAGATCTGTATAATTCTCTTTCAACAATCTGTGATATTCATAGACAAGTAGCAGAAGAACAATAGAAGATGATTCGTGTGATGCATGAGCTCCACTTATGTGCAAGCTGAGAGGGTCTATAGTATAGGGTGAAAGAAAATATTTTCATCCTCTTATCTAAAATTATTATCACAGCATTACATATTTTTAGGGTGGATAAGAAACTGCATAAGATCCTGTTTGTGGAGGTGCAATAGCCTAATTTAATCCTGGCTCATTCTTTCAAACAAACGCTGGTAACAAACAAATGAATACATAACGAAAAAAGTTTCTATTATTAACGAAACTAAAATTACACGCTCGTCAGTGTCATTCATAAAAAGATTGGGAGGGGAAATAGACGTCGAATGATTCATTATTATTATTGTTGTTGTTACTAAAGTATAATGCACACTGAATTGTATACTTAACATTTACCTTTGTAGTGTGTTTTTGCAAGTTAAATGAGGAATTGTGAGTGAATGAATGCCAAAAAATTGTTTAGGCTAGATTATATATTTAAGGATGGCAAACAAGGATTTAATTTGGTTGCATGCGATAATCAACAAAGTAGAATGGGAATTTTCTAGTTATGCACAGTAGTGTGTTCAGTAATTTTTATGGGACATCCCGTAAGTCCTCTTAACTAACATATTTTTTGCTGTATCCCGTTGTGGTAAAATTTTACACACTTGTATCTTTGCTTTATGTTTTCAGTAGTTGCTGTATTGCGGTTGTAAATAAATTGACTTTGTAAAACTATAAAAACAACCTCCCAGACGCTCTTCTACCATTAATGTGCAAGTAAATTGGGAAGGTGGTGTGTTTATTTTTTTGAGCTGATGATTATGCTGCAGAAAGTGCATTATACGAGCGCTTTCAAAGACATCACTAATTAAACGAAATGATAGACAGTTACACGCAAAAAAATTAGCTGAAAGCGCAACGTGATATGTGTAATTTCTTAATTGAATATATTTATGTCACAGACGCCAAATATCATATAATAACGTTGAACGTCGTGGGGTGGTGGATAATGTAGGTGCCTTTTTAAGCTTCTTTACAAAAATATACTCTTTATTATTCTAAATTGTTCCTTCTCTGTCTCTCAATGAAAGATTTTCTTTTTTTGGCGCAGGCTTCACAAGAAAATGTTGCGTTTGACCTTGCCTTTCTAAATACTGACCAAACAATGCAACACAATGGTTATCTCACTGACTGTGCACAAATATGATTATTATTGCGAGTGAGTGATAAAGAGTTTGTGTATTTATAGACATATAAAAAATACCTAATTAGGTAAGACTCACGGAGATAGTTTTGATTTTTTTGGCTATTTTTGCACGCAAGATAGTAATGATGACGAGGGTGAATCGTAAACTTATTCTGATGATCTCTATCAAAACGCATTAATCTGTAAATCACGTTCACGCGCAGGACACGATAATTTGAAGAGATTGCGTAATTGTAAATGGGGTAATTGCGTTCTTTTTCTAAACACATGAATGGAACTGAATGACATTTAGTTACTTTTTTGCAAGAAAGGAAAAGTTTGTGGATACTGTCATTTAATTCGTTAACAGTTAGGGATGTCACAATAATCAGGAGTGACAATGTCCCCTGGTTAAAATTGGGAGGATTATTGAATGCACTTTAAACATGTCGTGTATAATAAAAAAGGATGAAATTTTTATGAATTTGATGGGTAGATGGTTAGACATGCTTCGAAATATTAGTGTGCTATGCTTACCACTTAAAATTATACTTATTCAGTAGATCGTATCGTAAGTCAGAATCGGTTTATCAGTTTCACTTAGTCTTGATAATTCTTGATGAAGGTTATCTCAATCTTGTGGAAATTGTGAGTAGACAATATTTTCATATTCATATAGTTGGCATATTTCCCAGACGTTGATCGCATTGTGTCCCCCTTTTTCCATAATTCTATTCAATAATTGACAAAGCAAAACTTACAAAAAAATGTCTTTTGTGCGAGATTTCTGCAGATGAATTGAGATGAAGATGTTCAAATTCACAACAAAAGGAAACATTGATTCTTTTGCCAGGTCATGATGCTTCTTTGACTTCATCGTTGTTTTGAGAAAGTAGGTAATGTGAGTTTGGTATAATGGAGGTAGGTGCAAAGAGCACTCAAGTTTACAGCCACGACCTGCTGTATACACAAAAAATATAAAATTGAAAAAAATTCTGATCTGATTTACATTTAAAACGAATGCTGACATTGCTTCATGAAAAAAAGAAACTACTGTTGTGTGCATTATTTGTAAGTCGCACGATACCGAATGGATTTAAACCTTGAAGGTTTGTCGCACCAATAACAGGCCAGTTTTTTATTTATTTCTCGTGCTTCAGTTCCTTAATTCAATAATCATGCTTACATGAGAATCACAATTTTGCTCCAATATCCCTACTTCATTTACAGAAGTTGGTTCATGAAAGGATTTATATTACAGTGGAGCTATGTATATCTATTCGAATATGGTGCATAATTTAGTTCATAATACAACCAATACGAAACCCACAATTTTTTTACACATGTACATATCGTTTTTAGAGAGGTAGTTGCAATCCTCACGACGTGTGGTGATTTAATAATATCACGATAACACTCAACAGTTTTCTTTTTTCGTGCTATTATTGCTGTCGCTTGTGACTGTTGTGATTTTTCCCCTTCCATTTATTCATATCAGCAAGTCCGACAATGTCATTCTGTCCACACAGAGGTATCTCCTCCATATTTGTAACACATGTGTTTGGCAGTGTCGTCCTACAAGATATTTATGGATGTAGGCTAGTTTGCCTGAACAACAACGACCAAAATTACTGCCAATTTTTAGTTTTATATTCATCATGTAAAATAGTACCGGCAGCTGTATTGCACGCTTCTTGCTCAAAGACAAGGACTGATAAGCCCCTTCAGAAAATGAAGTTATTATCCGACTAACAAGGTGATTCTGAAAATGGTTCGCTTGGGCATTAAAAATTAATGTGAAATTGTACCAATCTTTATAATCCAATAACTGCCGTGCACTTCTCTGTCGAAAAGTAGTTTGTCAAATTATTTTTGAATATATCTCTCAAGAAGGAGAAATATTTACGAGCAACTCATACAACATTATTCGTCAGTTGTCAATTCACACAACAGCAATGCAAGATGAATAGTCTAAAACGTTACAAGTTATATAAAGTATGTAACAACATTCCATTGTCCACGGAGAACAACCTTTAAGAAAGAGATTGTGACTCTTTTTAAGCTAACGATAAATGAGGAGTATATTATGTAGATTCGATAATTATTTCATCTTAAGAATGTTATCTATACAAAGGCGATTTGTATCAGTAATTTCACAAAGAAATGTCATTTAGATAGGGCAACCGCTTGGATTGAATTGTGATTGTCTGATGATGACGAAGATCACACATTGACAATTGAAGCAACTCCTTTGTGCATGGAATTTAGAGCATGTGAGCCAGAGCAAAGGAAATCACAAGAATGAAAGGGCTAAAAAAACTTTGTGCACGCAGCATCTGGCATGGCTTCAGGGGAGGACAAAACTAAAATGGAACATTGGCCAAGACTAGCTGCTTTGCATACCTTGATTTTTAATAAAATTGGAGTGATACTGCTCATATATTCACAGTTGGAGTGCGTACTCAAGAGAAGATGTCAAGAATATAAAAGAAGCACTTGACGTGTTTTGTCTAAATCACTTGTGGGCACGTAAAAAGGGAAATTTTTGCAAGAATTTTGTGATTGGTATTTTATTCTCTGTAAAATATATCCAATGGACTTGAACGTTGCGTTGTTGGGTTTATGAGAGTTGAGAGCTGCTTACTTGGTGCGGACGGCATTGGCTTTAAGAAAGATGAAAGTTGAGATAAAACGGTGATGATGCTTTCCTCTGTGAAATTGTATTACAGAACGGATTTATGAAGAGTTATTTATGTTCGAAATTGAAGTTTTTTTAATATTTTAAAATTGATATTAGCTATATTGATATCACTCATCGCACAAAATACAGGTATACGCTATAATTCCTGATCATTCAGTTAATTTGCACGTGAGGATGTAAAGTGTGTCAAAAAAACTGTCAAAGAATTAAATGCTCGATCAATTACACTTTTTCACTGAAAGTTGGAAGTAACTTTTTAGGTGCAAGTAAAATTAGTTGTAATAATTTATCATATTTTTGCATTTAAAAGAAATAAAAGTTTACACCCGTTCACAATAAAATTGAAGGCTACTCATAAATGGTCGGTAACTCAAACAATAGAAGTATGATTAGGAGCATTATTATAATATATCGTACTTGAAATTTTATTTTCAGCCAGCCATGCTATAATTTTAAACTGATTGTGAAGGATAGAAAATATGGTTAAATGCCGACCCTTCTTCACCTTCACTTGAATCGTTACAAGATGCATGTTAAGATTATGTTTCGGCATGTCCAATTTTCGGCATCTGTTGGACTCTTTTTTTTGCTCTTTTACAAAGATAAAGATTTATTCGAAATTTTATAGTTCTCCCAAAAGTTTAAGTGTAAAAGAATGACCGCTAGTCATGATTCACATAGCCTTCTTCCTTCCAATTTTGTTGTGTTGTCTGATCCAGTCGGAAGTATAAGCCAGTGATACACTTCATGCCTTTTTTATCATAAATTTGAAAACAAAAGAGATCATAAATCCCAATTGTAATAAAATGGTGAACTTGACATTTGATTCCACTCAAATTTTATGGCAATCCATCACGGCTTAAAAGGCCTTTCGCAAAGGACCTCCAACCAAAAACGACCATCTTTAATCAGCGAAATGCTTCCTCTTTTTATCTTCCGATCAAAAGGTCAATATTAAAAGAAGAGGAGCAAATTGTGACTTTTGTAACTACAATCATCATATTCATAACTCCAGATTAAGGTACTCGTAAAACAGAAATGTGACAGCTCAAGAAGGTTTTTAATATAACAACATGAAAAGTACTTACAGTAACGGAAATTCTTCTTTAATAATGCTTGAGGCACGAATTCTATCAAATAAGTTTGAGCAATCTTCATGATTGCTCAAACGAATGACATTCGTCTTCATAATCCTCACCTCTTTGACATTTATTCCTATTTGTGCAAAATTTGATATTGATATTTCGTAATAATAAGGGTTATCATTTCAACTGATCGAGCTGATCGGGAGCACAGCAGAACCAATTATGCTCAATGCTCATTTTTCCTTGTATTGCAAACTCGTAAACAATCGAGATAAAAACTTACATAAAAGTTCGAAAATTTTGCTACACAGCTTCCCTTCTGCAACGATTTTGATACAACGATTCCCCCATAATCTGGGTTTAATGATAAGGTGCAGGTGTTTGTTCTTGTTGTGATCTAACCCAACGCTAGCAATAATAATATTTATTGCGCAACGGTTATTTTGCATTCAAGGAGGTCGTTATTGTAATCAGGAGTGTATAAGACCCCTCCCCGAAACATACACAGAAGTCAAGATTGTATGTCTGTCGGGTATAATTTTTCAAAAGCACAGTTATCATTTTTTATAACAAAAGAATATTTGACAGTGGGTTACACTAAACAGCGGAACAGCAGATAAGATGGGTGTTTAGTATCGTCAACCAGGAAAGGTGTTTCAGGTGTCATGATCAGCGTCTCATATTGTTCAATTTTTCATTTTTTTTTACAAAAAAAATTTCGCCAAAATATATGGCTCACAATTTTCAAAGATTGCTCGCCTCCCTTAACCTATTAAAACGCAAAAGGGAAGCTTGCATTGTTATGCTTAAAACCTGAGAATTTTTCGAGGAACCGGAGCATGAAATAATAGACGAAGAGCAGAAGAGCACATGCAACAGGCATGGCAAAACATTTCACCTATATTTTCCATTTTACAAGCGTTCCATCCACTAAAAAAGTAGTTTATAACTAGCGTGTAATATTTTTCTGCAGAATATAGGGCTTTCATACAATACTGTAACAATTGTACGCACAATGCAAAAGATACTAATAAGCCCACTTTTGTTCGAACTGCTACCCTTATTTAGTTGTCTTGAACAGTTAGCGCATTGAATGTATGAAAAATATTCGTGAAAAATGCTCTTTCGTAAGAGAATATACCCACATTTGAAAAAATATATATTGCCCACATATTGTTCATAAAATTGTGGATTCCTCTGAGAACGCGAAAGATTTGTTTCGTTTCTTGTTTTCATGTTTTTTTGTGGTCGTTTTTTTGGTGGAGTCGGACAAGATTTATTACTTACCTCTTACAATTTTTTGGCGCTGAAATGGATTCCTGGTACACAAGTAATAATTACCTTTGGTAGCTGACTACATACGAGAGGCGTATCGTAGTCGGATTTGTAATAATTATCATCGGTTTCAGTTGCTTGAGTACGTGAGTACAAATGTGAGGTGGGTATTTACTGTTTACTTTTTCAAATATTATGGTGTTCATCTCTTCACAAGGTAACCTAGCATGTCGTTGTCACCTCCTTTTTTTCTGATCATCACTCGGTAGTTTATCGCATCACCAGTGCGTACCAAATTTAAGTGGTGCGTACGTGACGGTTTGTACGGTACATCATTTGAGCATCATGTTGACATTTTGTACTTTTCCACAAGTTCGTTGTTTCTATTTGAGTAGGTACAAACTTGTGAAAAAAATCTGCAATCAAGTGAACATTTTTATTGCTAAGGTTGTCCATAATCTTGAGATCGTATTTGTCGACTGTCAAAAGTGTCATTTCCTCAAGTACAAGCAAGCGGCTCATGTCAAAAATTTATGGCTCCTTGTTACTCAAGTTTTTATATGGACCACCTTGAACTATTTAATAATTGACGAAATATGCAGTCTAAGCATGTATTTCTGGCATTGTTACACTATCGGGAGCTCAATTCATTTAAGGGACACACAGGAAAATCCTGCAGCGTGCACTGCTTGTTCCATTATTGATGCATTAGCAATGAACTGTAACAAATAAGGAAGCCACAGAATCTCAGAAGCGTCCAATTCTACACTTCTCTCGTAAGGATTATTTACGAAGTAATGCTTCTGTAAACTTTCAAGATCAAGTCCGTCAAGATGGTGTAATGTGTACATTTTATGGCAGATTTTTTGGGCTTTGGTGTACCCTCAGAACAACTGAAATTGAATCAGAGCAAAAGGACGTAATTATCAAAGTACAATGTGGACACGCTCGAGCATTATTCCTAAACAATATAAATTTATGACAATGACAAAGGACAAAGTTTTTAAGCAAATGAAAGTCATTATAATTTGCATATGCAAATGATGTATAAATCTCTTCATTTTTTAGTGTTAGGCTACCTATTAATTTAATTTCAATGTTATTTAGATTCCTGCAATAATATTTACAATACACAAACTACAGATATATCTATTGTTATTGTGGGTACCAAAAAAACATGATTGAATCAAAGGCGACAATTTTTTATATTAAATAGAATGTCATGCGAGAGCAAGTACACTGGTGGGCACGCTTCTTGTATAGAGATCAACCACGAGCTTTCAGTCAGCAGAAGTGAACTCAGAAGCCACGGCCATTTCGTACAGCATTCTGTGGAATAGTGGAACAATTGTGAATTTCGAGTATCACGACAAAGCAAAAAAATGCACATACTTTAAACTAAAGTTATGCACATGAGCATAATAATTTCTGCATGTGCACTTTGTTTCATGTTTTTTGTTCATCATCAAGAATGATGACTATGAGAAAGTATTGTACTTTGGAAACTGTGTCATTTCTAATCTCATTGTCAAAGTCAACTCATCATTACCACCTCAAATTAAAACGTTGCGCACATGTAAATAAGTGTACCACGTTTCAGGACAGTTCTATTATCACATTGTTTGTCAATAAACTTTTCGCAAAAAAAAAACTTTTAAAGTTGTTATCATTGCTTGCTCAATCTTTCTGACCAATCTGTGCCACACACACATGGTCGCACAAGTGTCAATCGGCCACAACTCAGAATAGCATAGTCTCATAGAATTACTTCCAATTCATGTGACAATTATAGATGACCATAGATAAAAAGGTTTCCCTTGTCACCTCTGTACTCACTGTAGTCTGTAAATACTCTCAACCGAAAAGCTTAATGTGTGGAACGTGTAGGCCACCAGAGATGATTGAACCCATTCTTATTTAGCAGCATATAAATTAGCCTTTTCAAAATTCTAAAAATAATGCAACAATCCTTTGATAAGCCATACACAGCATGTTTTAATAACAACTTGGCTAATTTTCCAACACATTATGAATCCCTTCTGGTACTACTTTGCCCTTGTCTTTCATCTACCTCTGAGAAAATTACACCTGTCAACAATCTCGACATGAAGTGTAGGAAGAGGAAGACCCACCACCATCATCCTGTCTTGTCTTTTGTGCATGTAGTGTCCAAATTAACTTTATCTCCTTCCTAATTTAGATAACTGTATTATTTTCTTTATTCTTGAAAACCGTTACAAGACCTGCTACGCAGCGTAGCACCATTATTCCTTATATAAAATGTACCAATTTGAATTATGCGAAAACGATAAATGGGTACTCTGATTATTCTCCCGTAACCATAAATGAATGCATTATGGGATGGCATTGAAATAAAAAAGTGAATATTGCCTACAACAATATTTTTAATGATTAATGAATTACTTATTATTATTATGATGGCCGAAATGAAACGAAAGATCCGAAATTGGTGAAGTCACTTACTCATGCAAATTACAGGGTGTTTATGTATAAGAAGATGAGCACAGTGGTGGTGGTTGGTTCCCTTAGTCTGCAGTTGTCTGATACCGCTGACACTGAAATAACTTTTTTACTACACAAAAGGTTCATAAGATCGAAATGAAAATGGATACACAATGGCGCACATTATTCGAATTGTAATGTTGAGTTGCATTTGCATTTTATATCTTAGCTTTTTTGTTGGCGCTCCGCCACCATGCATGTGTCATCATCATCAACTGACCAGATAAGGAACTCATTGAGTCTTTTCTCTCCGGCCACATTTTCTTCACTTAATTCATGGTTCTTTCTGCAGCCTTGAAAAAATAAAACATGTGTGTGATCTCTCTCGAGGATGATCGGCAAGGCGAGTGTTTTTTTTTTCTTCTTTAAAAATCCTTTTAATCAATCTTTGGCCGTGTATAAAAATTTGTTGTGCACACAGGTATACGGGTAGGAACGCAAACGTGTTAACATTTAGCAGATCACTTGAAGCAATTTACAGGAATCTTTTCTCAATATTAATCGCCACACGTATTTTGTTTTTGTTATTAATGCCTATCCCATTGTGAGGGTATTGTAAATTGAAGTAAAACGTCGTGGGAATGAAGTCAAGCTGTATTACCTTGTGCTTAGTGCTTCCTTTTAAGTGCACCATCAATTTTCCCATAAAATCTTTTATTTTTTCTCTTCAATACGGTTTGGTCTCTGGGACTTCAATTTTTTCCACCACCACGGCAAATTTATGACAGCTTATCTGCTGAAGTACACAATTATTCCTTGTCTATAATGTACTATATATCTTTAGACTACTTGGCTACTATTCTAGCGTGTATATAGTTTGTTGCGAACTAAGATAATAGATTTGACACAATGTTTTTGATGGAGCTTGAATGGCTTATTAGTAGTGTCCGCTACAGGCGAAGGCGACCATGTGTCATTCTACCTGCAAGAAAATCCTATTAAGGGGAAAAAGATAGTCAGTAATAACAGTGGACAGGGAGGACATAATAACCTTTGAAATATGATTATCGTCTTCCTTTATAATTATTGGTGTATCGTGTGTGCATAAAAAATCCGGTCAACTGCTGCATTTCATGATAAATACAGTCATATAATAATGCACTTCATGCTATTCCATCACTCAAAAACTTATACTTTTTACCCATTAAAGGGGAAGATTACTTTGCTGGCACACAGAGTATTTAAGAAGGTGTGTGGCCATTTTCTTTTCTCTCGAGCGTCTTCACTTTTTTCAATTTATAATAGAATGCCTAGAATGCCAGAATTGTTGAAAAGACACGTCAGCTTTATGATTGAAAGAAAGTTAGAGTGAGAAATAGGGCTAGCTTGAGAACTAGCAACGAAGTTAAAAATATGTCGCACTTTTTGAAATTATTTTTAAAAAAGAGTGTGCACAGCGGCAACCGTTCTGGATTCATTTGATGATCGAAGCTCACGTGTGGTGCACCATGTGCTATTCTTTTAATTCATTGAAAATTCTTTCTTACAAAAAAAAATGGTTAAGTTACCTCCGAGCGATGCACCTGCTTTCAAACAAAGTTGCCTACTTTTTCATAAAAGATGATCACTGCAACTGCACCCGACTTCGCAGTTGCAGCATGAAATGAAAGTCAAGCCTAGAGTATAGCTCGACTGCAAGATGGACTGTAATGATAGCAGTGCACATGACCAATAAAGCTTATTGCAGTAAACAAACTTTCAACGATGCGAGAAACAAAGAAATTGCACGCTGAATCAAAACCGCCTAAGCACATTTTAATTGTTTTATCACACAATCCAACATGCAAGCTAGCTTCTCACAACGATGAAGGAACTCCACATTGACTGGTTCCTGCGCAGAATATACTCTTTGAAATATTTTCATTTTCAAATAAATATTTACAATGCGCATGCATAATATTTGCAAGGTAATGTTTTCCTTGCTACATTAATTAGGCAAAGCTATCACACAAAATCATCTTTTTTCCTGCAATGGATCACCATTAACAATGTACCAGAATGAAAATCAGAATGAATTGTAAAAACAAGCTTGCAACATTGAACGATGTTACATTGAAATGCAGGGACGAATAAGAACAACATGTAAATTTTTATTACTTTTGTAATAACTGATCCGGTCTTCTTACAACACAATGTTCGCAAACGCAGATCCTTCCGAGTGATAATGTGTTATAAAAGTATAATAGTAGTAATAGTAATACTAATAAAAAGTGAAACTGCGTCTTTCAGAATTCATTTGTTGCGCAGGCATAACTAATTGTTTAACTAGCTCCGCAAATCTTGCACATCATTTAAGCATTGTTTGCTTACCAAGCAAAAAATACCAATTTATTTATTTATTAAACAAAAAGGTAAAAGTAAAATTGAAGAGTTTTTTTATTAAGAATTTTTTCGGTCAATTCACAAGCAAATGTATGGCTATTAAGAATATACTAAATTGTGGGAGTTTTATTAGCAAGCTTCTGTCTTGAATGGGGTGTTATAAAGTCACACCATGAATAGTCATTTAACATTATAAAAGATAAAAATTAAGATTCAATTTGTAATGAATCATTTTTGCATGTGCTGCAGAAATTGGAAAATAGAGAACAAGCAAATTGGGAAGTGATGCGTCACATATGTGAATCTTCCCAATTTCAAGTGGCTGTCCATCAGAAATCCAAAAGAGCATGTGGTGGATTAGTAGTGCCGGCTTTTAGTACAAATTAACATCGTTAAAAATACATAAAAACTTAAAGCGTTTATATTGACTGTCTTTCAAGTGAAGTAGTGAAGCAAATACTTTATTATTTCTAACTTTCTTACATTTTTTTCTAGCACTTTGAATGAATGAAAGATTCACATTTGTGGAAGTAGAAGTAGACTACTTTTTTTTCATTCCAACTTGCACTTAATTATGCACATTGCGTTGCAGCCACCATTATTATTTCAAAAGAGAAAAATGTTTAATTCATCAAATGCTCTGCTGACTCCGGACTATTAAAAAGTCTCCTCTTTATTTGCTAATTAGCAAAACACTGAAAGTAGCAAGATTTTCTCTCCATTGTATGCAGATTCCTCTTTGAAAAAATGTAGTAGCACCTCCTTTGCTTGTGAGTATTTCAAAACTCTGTAGGTACCTCTCAAGTAAAAATGCCAGGCTGTGGCTTATACGGCTTGTTTGTTCACTCTCGGCTCGTCGTCACCGCGTCATTTTCATTTATAGTTTTTTTGTTTCTGCAGAAGAATGACATATGACAAGCTTTTTCCTTAAAAAAAAACACCGTGAAATGCAATTAGCAAGTATTATAATGAGACAAAAACAAATATCTGTAAGCAGCAGCCACCTGACTTAAAAAATCTACTTGATTGTGTGGGACTCAGGGGAAGCACAGCATGTTTTACAAAAACAGTCTCAAAAGTGTAGACTTGTGGAACGGTCCATTTTACACTTTTTGTTGGCTTTTAACATTTTTCTAGAAAACATGCAAGTTTGAGCCAACCTTAATTTTCTATAGTCACTGAGAGCATCTGTACAAAAACTGCGAAAAGTGTTTTCTTATTAAAGAGAATTCACATCAGACAATTTAGCATGCACACGACCACCGCCACCTATATAATCATTCCCACTTGCTCAAATTTCTTCTAATTTTCCCTGTACACTTTTCTGCCTTTGTTTTTAAAACCTATTATGATAACATATCATCACTGAACTGGGATACGGTTGGCTGACGGAAGGAGGCTCTTTTGAGAATCTTTATTGTGGAAAAAAAGAGACTGCTGTGCATATATTTTACTACGAATGAAAAAGTATATTTCGATGTGTAGGCAAATAATTAACTAGTGAAACATCGAAATGAAACTATAAAGAACACATGGGAAGAAGAATTCTTTTTTTGTGACATTACATGACGCTTGTACAAAAGCTTATCGTTATTGGATGCGGATACCTTACTGCGCTGATGCAAGCTCAAACATTCCTCATTTCTTTGGATTAATTAATCTTAAATACAAAAAAAATTAGAAGAACTTCCAATTGATATGCTGTGCCTGGTGCAGCCGGGGTTTTATCAAGTTGTCTGTTTGAACAGCACGTTTTATTGGTGCGTATTTGGGTTTTTAGTTTGTGTTTTATTATTCATACATTATATCTTACGTATAGATGTTTACCCAAGCAAGTGAGGTTTTCCACACACCGAAGCCAAGAAGCACGAGAAAAAAGTGATGAAAAACTATGCAACACATATGTGCTCTTCACAGACATAAAGCAACATACTGGCTAAAAATGACTACATTTAAATAATAATTAGATAGGGCAATAGTGGTAGACTAGGCCGTTTTTAAACAAGCATTAGCTTATCATACAAGCAGTAGTATAGTACCTGCCACATAGAAGAGACTACTAATCCCGTTTTTAGTAACGTCTTCATAGGAATAGTCGGACGTAGCTTATTTATAGGTACTATGTAAATTACATGTAGGTCTTGTTTATAATTCACAAAGGTAGAAGAAATAAATTACCTAAGCTTATCGACCAGGTAAAAATATAAGTAATTTTTGTAGCCTTAAAATTTGGCACTTTACAAAACTTTGATAAATCCAAAAGAGAATGCTAATAGAATGGTGCATCCTTCCTTTTCTTGTAAATTTCAAATGGACAGCTAAAACAGTTTCAGTTTAATTGTGATTATCACTATCAAAATATTATGCCTCTGTTACGGTTTTGTTTCTTATGATAATAGAGTTGGTAAAAATGGGAAAATATCCTTTCTCTTTATATAACGAAATAATAATATTGCAAGTGATAAATTATGACGATGTTCTAGGCACTTAATTTAGCTGTGATTACCTATGTTCTTTTTGGCAAATAAGCTAACTAGTTAGGTAAAACAACCACATTGTTCCAAAGTAGAATGGTGGCGGTGATGATGAGTGCACTTCTTTTTTTAACATATCCCATCCTTAATGAACGATTACAATTTAGGTAACAATTGTACCTTTGTGTTTAGGTATACACGCCTTATCAATAAAAAAATGTTGGGTTTCAAACTACATTTTAAAAAAAAGTTATCTTGGCGCAGCTCCTCATGAAGCAGGAGAATAGAGTGAATTTGTACATGAATATATCATTATGAATTATTGTACATCGTATCATCATCTCCTCACGTCAATTTAGTCGCTCGCCGTGCTTATAAAATGATGTGATGTGCCACTGACTCAAATAAGTTGTATAACTCATTTCCTTAAAGTAGGAAAAGAATAAAGGAATGTCGAATTACGAAAACGGAGACGGAGATGAGCTCACGTTCATTTCATACTTTTATATTACATTATGATAATACTGGCCTTGAAAATTCTGTCTGTTTGCAATGTGAAATCACGGAAAGAACCAAAAAAAATTCATGTAGAGATTCGTCTTTCAAAAATGTTGTACATAATATGTTCCCTTGTAAAAGTACAATAAGGAGGAAGCACCATGTACGCTATTATATTTTATGAAAACGATGATTTAAAAAGGAGGATGAAAAAAATGAAAAACCTGGTTTTACCAGCAAGATATTATTATAAACTGATTTGATAAGTTGATAACAGATATGATGATTCAAACCCGTAAAGCATGAAGGATGAAACTAACAATAGTAGACTCAACCGAAGGTTTCAAGTTTTGTGCCTTTAAAAAGGTGGAAGATGGACCGGCCAAAAATTGTTTACCCACTCATTATGATCATCAGGATTTTTTGGACAAAGTTGAGAGTGTACCGTACTTGTTGTTGTTATTATTATTTTCCACTTTGGCTATTGCGTCAAATCGTGTGCGTGAGTCTTTGTGTAAGTCATTGGTCACGACAATCATGTAATACAATTCAGGAACAACATAGGTAACAATATATTTTTTTTCGGCGAATGGATAAATCCCCCGAGTGGACCCCTACCTCTCTTATATTTTGCGGTACCGAACTGCATGCTTTTCTTTGAAGACATTGAACGCAACAATAATTGGGTAGTTTTAGAACGACTGATGAATACATTATTTTTACGTAAAAAAAGATCCTAGCAAAACATTGAAAACCACTGTAAAAAAGCTTACCGTGCTTTTAAGATTTCCCAATCAAACGATTTTGTTGACTAAACGCAATGTAAAAAAGTCGGTAATTATTTAAACTTTAAGAAAAAAATCTTATACATGATTGTACCTAAAAGGATTCGATTCGAGTCGTGCTATTCGTATGTGTTCACACCGACTGACACAAGCTCAAAAGCGTCATAGCGCGTATTCTTACTCATCTCTGAAGTCATAGCAGAATGCCGATGCGCGATAGATGTGAGTTTTTTTCTCATGTGTACATAATGTCTTCTGGCAAAATATAAAGATTTTTTACAAAAAGGAGGTAAAGCAAGGGTGAGGCGCTTCTCGACATAAATCAAGTAATGAGATGCAAATTAAAATGAAACTGATGCACACAAGAAGGATGATTTCCTTCTCATCTTTTTTTTGTGGTTTGCGTCAACCAACAGGTATCGTTGGTGGTGTTTGGTATCAGACGTGATTCATGATGCTGATAAGATGACTTGATGATTATGATAGATTTTATGGTGATACGGACATTCGATAAGCTATAGTTATACATGCACACAAGCACACATAAAATTTTATATTCTGTCGAATACGGTTTAAAAAAAGAGAAATTGGTCCTTGTATGTAATTTTTAGGTATCATTAACTGTCACAATAATTTATTTCGCGAGTTGAGTCGCACGTGTATGAACGTATTTACTATTCAGGCAAATAGAAAAGATAACCGAAGCCCACAAATATAAATATTATGTTAATAATTACAATATTTAGAAAAGTGAGTAGAAGGAATTATTTCACATGTGCTTTCTTTTCCTGGTTTTACAGCAAAGTCAGCTTGCAGTGATGATACCGGTTGCTCAAATGAAGAGATGTGCGTTGGAGGCGCCTGCGCCTTGCCTTGTAAGGTCTTACCTGACGTGTGTCGAGAGATGGACTTGAAAAATGGCACTTGTGTTGTTCGAAATCACCGACCAATTTGCTCCTGTGCGCCAGGACAATCTGTAAATTCCGATAAGGAATGCGTTCCAATCAAAGAAGAAGGTACAAAACGTGACATATTTTTCCACGTTTATGATGTCCCAAAAACCATATTCATTTCACAGATTTTTGTATATGTTGAGAATTAAATTGAAGCATGATTTTCAATTTTTTAATAAAAAAACGTTCAAGGAATAATGACAAATCAAATTAAATATTAGGCTTTCATTTTTCTGCTTAGAAGTAATAAAAAAAATGATGGGCATATTAAGCATTTCGCAAACGCATTTTAATGACGTTTATGTGAGCTTTTTGACGTAACTGCATGGCTAACGGCTATTTGTACTGTGTCAGTTTGCGTAATGAAAGGCTATTTATTATTATGCTATGTAGTAGTGTTATTAGTACAGCGATAATTGAAAATGACAATAGAATTATGGCTTTAAAATGTAGTGTACTGTGAAGAATTATTTTCAATTAGGATTACGCAATAATTTTTTTACCACTTAACTTCAAACCCATTTTCATGCTTTGTGAACCCCGAAAACTGCGTGTAAAAAGCAGACGCGGCAAATATTTAATGATTCTATGAGAATTGAAAAAAAACTGCGTCCGTTAAACTCACAGTGAGCCAACCTGAATCTGAATTGAGCAACCAGAAAACTTCGAAGGAGGTCCTTTCCTTCGAATTAGCACGTGCGATACTGCGGTCGGTTTCTATTTACAAAATCTCAATTGCCAAAATTCAATATTTAAAATCTTGATCTTCTGACTGAAAGTGAAACTTTTAAAGGAGGAAAAAAATCGTGATCAAACTGACAGCACAATTAAGTCAATTGAATGACACTTGAAAGACTTAACGTAACAAATAATTATTACCTCTTTCCACTTCTTCAAGAAAATCTACACGGAATACTAAACTGAGCCTGGCTTTTGCAGAGCCAACTTTCACGCGTCTATCTTTCGTGTCGACATTTCTGCATAATTTGGTCAAACAATGAAAACTCGAATAAATGCGACTGGATGAATGAGGCATGGGATATTGCCTAACGTTATTTTAAACATGATGAATTTCGCCCCTGTCAAAGCACTTAATAGAGACGTCTTTAAGTTGACAAAGCTCAGTAAACATAAGTCAATCAAAGAATAAAAATTATGACAAG
>JAHZNF010003579.1:0-38320 GCA_027744215.1 Troglopedetes dispersus | reverse complement strand
GATAACATATTACTGCCAGGTACATTTTTTTTCTTATCGGCTTTCACTCTAATGATAAAAGTCAGGCACCATTATACTTTTGTTATGTGTGATCGTGATCATGCATTATATTCCCTGTTGTGTGTAGGTGTAGGATGAACAGGAAAAACTAATCCCATGTGTGGCACTAAGAGAAAATCACAAAATATTTATCATTTTATGACTCATACACTGCATCCTATCGTTCGTTCACCCATTGTTGAATAGAATGAGCAAGAATTTTAGGGATTTTGAGGAAGACACAAAACAGAAAATTTAGCACTGGTTCCTTTGTTCTTTTTGAAATGAAGATTATATTCCTACCTATAGAGCCATAATAATAGTGTAAGTAAGTAAGTATTGCTATTCTGCACCAGCTATTTTATGCTATCTACGTGCCATTTAATGCAATTTTAGTTAATTGTGCGCTTCTTCCACTTTTTCTCCATGAATTACTACTTTTTCTTCCGTCTACTGAACCGTTAAAGGGAACAAGTTCCAGGAAAATTTGCTCCGATTGTTTTCACCTTTTCACGTGCCATCTCCTTCGAGAGATTGACGAAGAAAAGTTTCTTCTCCAACGTTGGTTATTTTGAAGCTACTCTTTACCTACGCTTAATATACCTGAACTAATAATGAATTACACGGGCGAGTACGAAATGGGAAAGATACGTCTCTACTCCACGCAGTGGAAATCCTAACCAACTTAGCACAACTTATGAAAGTCAATCAGGAAGTTCTGACTTTGTGTCGATGATCAATAAATCAATACTTTTTTATGAAGCCCTCCTCAAGGTGGAAGTTACGTTGTGATTGCTCCAGTGACTGCATAGGTAGCTGTCAATACGTGCACAATGTTCCCCTTACTTCTTAATTCAATATTGAGGAAGTAAAGTAGATTATCCCAAATCTACACTTTAACACTCTCTTGAGCATATTCATGGCTGACTTTTTAATGATCATGAAAGTGAATATGATACTCTCAATTTTTTTGTAGGAATCAGCAGGCCACGTGCGACTTTGTAAAGGTTGTGCAGCGTGCTTCCCTCCTTGAGAAAATCTTGCAGGCAATTTTCCAACAAAATTTGATCACGTGCTCACTCAACAACAAAGTTTCTTTGCGAAATGCATTAAAAATCAGTTGGCGAGCAATAAATCGCAGGAAAGATGACTAAGAACACTTGTACATGGACGTACACTTTCCTTGTCACTAGAATAAAAACAGTCTGTACTCTCCACTCAAAAACTTTTTTGTTCCGCTTGGAAGAATATCTGGGTTACTCTGCCCACCAACATTATTGTGTATTCAAACTTTTTTATGACTACGTAGGTAGGCAATCAAACGATCTGATATATCAAACATAAAAGCAATCTGCACAAAACGATCCTGTTCCGGATATTCTGGACTTGAGTATTTGAATGATGAAGTTGTTTGCGGAGAGGTAACTGCATACAAGCGCTTGCGCATGACTTCACAACGAAACCTTTCATAAAGGTACATATCATTACATAGAATACACACATCTTGACTCCAGCAATCCACGTGAACAGCGTACCACTGCGTGGAATTCGGCAGAATGCTTCGTAAAAATTGCAGATGAAAGCAAGCGTTCAATTATTAAAAAGATTAATAAACTTAAGCCATTCGTTACATTTGCCAATCAGTTTGAGGCTGCAGGTTATTGTCCATATTACCTTGTAGTGTTGTCAGCATTTTGGAGAAGGAAGCTAAGTGGATCAGGAAGCAGCAGCTGTATTTTACTGATGATGAGAAGGCTTCAAATGTAATGAAATACATACTCAGTTCAGCGATGCAAAAAATTCAGAGAACTTCTGGAGAATTTCAGCGAAAACACGCCTCAAAAGATTTAGACAAGCAGAAGTCTGGTAATTTCAAATTTATTAATTCCATCCAGGATTTCGTATCAGGGTACCCCCAAAGTGAACAGAGTGGCTGGAGGAAGCATCTCTGATGATGCTGAGGCAGAAAAGTCATCAAACAAAAAGGTTGTTTGTCACAAGTGTGTCAGCATCAACCAAGATCGTGTGGCCGTGTAACTACAAAATTTCAATTACAAGCTTTTTGCAAGTTTTCTACGCACAATTTTTGGAGTCACATCACATCGATAAACATGTTTTTTAAAGAATATGATTTCACACTTTGCGTTTGCTCGTGAACTGGAATTTTCCATTTTAAAAGGTACCCACCCACATTGCCCGCATTAAAAAGTTTGATGGCATCCCTAAACAAAAATTATGTTAGTCGATCGGTTGAATGAAAATTTGTTAGTGTCGCTCACGACTATGTTGAGATAAAATTCCAATAAAGTGGCGACCCTCACTATTTTATAAGGCGTTTTATAAGGCTATTTTATAATGTGACAGTTCTTGCCAAAGTCATTCAAGTCACTTTTCCGAGTTCTACATACATCCTTGAAATTTCATGGAGAAAAGCGTCGTCTTTTTGTTCCCTTTTTATATTAACTCTCACAAAGCAACTTAATCAGAACTCTCGTCAGTTTTATTGTTTTCTTCTCACTTTTCCTCAAAATTCTCGTCAACTACGACATTGCTGCTGCAAGCACGAGTTTTATATGTATAAAAGATCTGCTTTCTCGGGTCGCCATCCTGCCTTGTTCTTTTGATTACATTTGAATACATTAAATGAAGTTTTCTGTGTGAAAGGGAACATATGATGTACAAGATGAATTACAACATTACCAGAATAATAACACTAGAATTTCCCAGTCATCCTTGTGTAGTTTTGTTTGGGAATAGAGCCACATTTACTTATTAATATTATGTTTTTCATTCCTCGTGGTTTTGTTTTGCGGTGGTGTAAATAAATTAAACTTCCTTTCTTCAATCCTCCTTCATACAAAAGCAATTTCTCGACGAAAGACTTTTCTCCTTTTGAATATCCTCTGTGAAGATGAGCTAACACATCGGCAAGAAAAAGCTCAGTTCTCTCATGAAAGATATTTCGTGAATAGTAATCATGGCTGTGGAGAAAAGTCAGGTTTTGTGTAATACTTTCTCCCACTTCTTTCTCCCAGCTTGTGCTCATAATCGCTATCTGTTCTTATCTTTTTTTTCTTTCAACGATCCATGTGCCCGCCTGAAGCAAACCACACAAAGGACTACGACCTCCTTTTCATAAACAAGAAACCTTATTTCCTCCTGTTTTTATCGTCCACGCAGTAAAACTGTGCAAACGCTTTTGCATGGCAAGTAACACAACAACAACAACAACAACAGCGATTTTTTTACTTGCAGTTATCTACAACCTGCCAACCCGTGTCTGTAATGTGAAAAGTGAGGAGAACAATCGTTATTGAAGTTTTCTCCACATGTTTCGCACATGACTATTTTTGTCTCGCCACCACAGTTGCAAGAAGCTTGTAATATAAAATGCTCAAGAAAGAGGAACAAAAGATGCCGGTTGTACAGAGAAAAATGTGTTTGCTTTGTTTAGCAAAGATAAGATCTTTTAACAAGTCCAGGAAGGAACTCTGTACATTTTTGCTGTCCGTTTTTATCCGTGCCATCGTAAACTTTTGACACCCTTCCACTCATATAAAAAGAAGCTTGTTCCAGTTGAGCATGAGTGAATGCTGATGTTATGTTGGTGGGATGTTACCGCATTTTCGTTTAGGAAAATATGGTTTGTGGGAGCATCGTACCTTGGCTTCATGCAGCTCACTCATAGATGTATGATCTACGCTTTACAGGATAAATGAACACAAGTACTAGCTGCAATTTCTTGAACCAGCTTTTTGACCATAATACCCTTGGTTTGGACGGAAGAACAGCGTTTAAAAATGCATTTTATGCTTGCTCACACTTCTCTCCGGCTTTTTGTGCATGCCACTCATGTAAATATCAGCATCATGTTTAACTTTTCATTCACGAAAGAGAAAAGTTTTCAGAGTGAAAGAGAAAAGTAGGGGAAAGCATTCCTGCTGCGTCGCTCTTTCTTTTTCTGGTAGCAGCTGCTGCTGCTTCTGTGAAGTGATGTTCAAGGAAAAATGACTGCTGCTGCGTTCCCTCTTGCTGAACCATTTTTAAACCATTTTAGCCTGTCAAGGTTTGGTAAGTGTGTACATTGTGTACACACTCGATTTTTTTAGAGGAAAAAAGAGAAATAATGATAATAATCATTCTAACATTTAATAAATGTATCCCTCAAGCATAATACATTTTCACTGCTGAGAGCATTATTAAAGAGTAATAATAAGACAAGAGGTGAGTGAAGTGAAGGTCCTTTCTACGTGGCTTCAACAATGTCAAAACTGAAAGGCTTTTTGGAGAGAAAGGGTCTGAAAATGTTAGCAAAATTGGCTATTTTTTCCCTTTCACTTGTTTGAGCAAAAGTAAAAAGCCTTTTTTTCTGTTCAAGGATAAGAGATAGACTGAAAGGACCTTCAAAAGATGCGCAATGTACACTTTATTTTACAAACATTAATAAAACTAATAATAATAACAATGAAAAATCCTGACAATAAAAGTCTCATTCTTCTGGGAAGCAATAAAACCTTTCATTTTCAGCTGTACAGCTGATTCGTCAAAGTGCAATGAAATTGCCATCAGGACTTTTGTAATATGTAATATCCATTGTGTCCAGGCAAACTTGGAGTGTAAATAAAATCCACCTTTTCTGAAGGATAGGGATATGGGAAGGCCAAGCATGGCTTAGTCTATTACTTGAGGTGCCTCAATAATAATCAAGCCTCGTATTGTTAGCATAACTTAGACGGAACAGCTGTGCAATTACTATCAAGCTCTTCTTGAATTACGACAAGAAGGATAAAAAACTTATGTACTAGCTACAATAATACTTCATACGAGATTATTTCCCAGTTGAACAACAAAAGAGAAGGATTGGAGAAATCAAGGCTTAATCAAAAAAGGAGAAAAGGCTATTTTAGAAAGAAGAAGGACATCACAGGACTTCCTGTCGCTTGCAATAAAATACTTCTCCTTCATTAAAATGACATACACCGTTTTCATCACAAAAGAAAACTATTTCAAGCACAATTTTAGCAACCGTCTAGGTCCTTCCATGTCTCAAAGGAAGCAAGAAAATGGGAAAAAGAGAAGACTTGCAATAAATGCAAGACACACAACTCACACAAGCCAGTCCGCATGCCAGTCATCCTTGGATCTACATATTTCATCAGGCATGAAAGAAAACGCCCTTGTGCAAGTATTATGCTCCGTTGCACACATTCCAGAAAAGTAAAAAGAACCTTCTACATACATATTTGATACACTTGTCTCACATGTTCATGAAACGTTGTGATTATCCCGTCTCCCACAAATTAGTCAAGTTGCACTACCAATCACCTCTGAAAGCTGACAATATCATTAGAGCCTCGCTAACCAGCTTTTCATTACACGGAAGCCGCCTCCTTTCGTCATTTTCAAGAAAATACCAAAAATGACAGAAAAACATGACATGGTGGTTTTTCCCCCTAACTTTTTAGTCCCACAATTTTCCCTTCATGCATCTTACATAATAATGGGTCCTCCTTTTGTTCGTCCTTCTCAGTACGCGAAACCAGGATTCCCACACATAACCAACCGTCATCATCAGACAAACCGATTTTTTTCCTGGTTGATGTGTGATGTTTCTTTTTAGCTGCCACCACCACACACACCAAAAAACCCGAGAGAAAAAAATGCTCTTTTCGTGGTTTGTTTCCCTTGCTTCCTTCGCTGGAAAGAAGAAACCACGTAAAAAGTATAATAATAATGGCGGTAGTCTGACAAGATAAACACATTATGTGGGAGAGACGTATGTAAGGAAGCGAACAAAGTGAAAGTTTTTTTTCCTCCTCCCCGGAGGATTTTTTGTACACGTAAACCGCACACATGCCCAGGACGAAGACTATAGAATAATTGAAGCATTTAGTAGTGACGTCTTAATAAGCATCTACAGAGTGTGCACAATATATCTTATCCTGGGGCGCGTAAGTACATACCACATGCTCATTTATTTCCCATTACGTTATTAACTCGGAGAAAAGTGAGAAAACTAATGTTTTACATAAACTGTGTACTCACATAAAGAAAAAAGGTAAAAGCGATGAGGTACGTACATGTAATGTATAAAAAAAGTCGTTGTTGTATTTGTGGGAGGATCCGTTCCTTTCTCCTTTCACGTCATCAACTATATAATACATATGTACTTCTTCTTTTTTTTTAAAAAAAAAAAAAGTAGGTGTAAAAAAGTGTGTAGAGAAAAAAACTTTTCTTATTCCAACAATGCAAACACTTATAAAGTGCACTTTGTCCGCGACCTGTGTTCGTACTATGAGTGCGGTGCAACATGAATCCCATGCTCCCCGACAACCTTCACCGCCACCATGACCACTTCAATCCGGAAAAAACGGATGAAGTCAAAATACAGAGTTTTGGGTAGCACCGCCCTGCATCCGTAGAAACCATCACGGAACAAGGAGGATAATAAGCAAGAAATGACGCTGATGGTGATGATGTGATGAGAACATGGAGCTCAAGGCATGTTATTTTAACTTTTCCAGTAATGATATTGTCTGTGGGTGTGTGTTCGTTTTCTACTCTCTTCTGGAATGTGAGGAGCATGCTGGTGGCGGCGGTGTGTGGAGTATGGTGATATGTTTTTTTTTCAGAAAAGTGTACAACTTTGCTAAGAGTGAAAGTTTGCCGGTTGAAAACCGACGACATTTAGCACTAGTACTCATTCCTTCCTTTGTACAGGACGGGTCTGCCTGTGGTGATGGTCAGAAGGAAGATGATGTGTCTACCTAATAATAAGTAAGAAATAGTGTCTTCAAATATTTTTTTCTGAAGCTGCTCCTTTGATTCTGTCTAAATACTGTAGTGCCTAATACAAACAAGTGTGTAAAAAGTAACAACAATTTTGCTGGAGGAGTAGTTAATGGGAAAATGGAGCCAGAGCTTTCCATGTTTTTGAGGTTGTTGTGGCTTTCTCCATCCTGGAGAAATTTCATATTTCAACAACCTTCCTCCCAACAGCACAACAGGAAGCACAAGCTCTTAGGTTTTTGCGTGGAATAATAAAGTGTGTTTTGCTTCGCGTTCTACGCTTTAGGAACTTGTGTGAAAAAAACATGCCTTTACTCTCCTCCATGATTACATATTACCATTATTATTACCGGCTTTTGGGAGAGTGTCGAGTTGTTACTTTGTTTGTTATTATTGAGGTGGCGATCCTTTGATTCTGTCTAAATACTGTAGTGCCTAATACAAACAAGTGTGTAAAAAGTAACAACAATTTTGCTGGAGGAGTAGTTAATGGGAAAATGGAGCCTAAAAAAACATGCCTTTACTCTCCTCCATGATTACATATTACCATTATTATTACCGGCTTTTGGGAGAGTGTCGAGTTGTTACTTTGTTTGTTATTATTGACGTGGCGAAAAAAAGCAATATTGGGAAGAGTATTTACAGTTCGTTGGAGTTTGCTCAAGGTGGAGACGAAAATGATGGTGATGAGAAAATGCCACGTAATTTCCTTATTTAGTTCCTTGCCTAAATTACCCAATATATACCTAAAAAGAATATGAAGGAGAAAGTAGAGAGTGGCATGTTTGATGGGAATAAATATTGTGAGAAAAGGACCAGACCAGGATTTTCTAACTCTCCAGTACACTGTTTCGTTATAACAGGTTTTGTTGGCCACATGTGCACTGAGCACACAAAGCCAAGCAGGACGCCCTACCAAGGCCACTCAGGTTACACATGTACTTTTGGCAGTAACAGAAATTTTATGCAACGCTTCATATTATATGTAGTACTTACATGCATACGTTTTCCCATTTAAGTATAGGTATGTAACTTCCTTTAACACTGTGCAGTCCATATATATAGTGTCCGATGCAAGTGCAAGTTTATATTTTGCTTGTTATTACAGAAGGGTGAGGTTATTGAGGTAGCCGTGTGGCTTGTCCGTACGCCCTTAAAAATGCTTTGCTTCCTGTCTAATCCTTGTGGAAAGTGTTGAGAGCAGGGATAAATTTCTTCGAGGGCGGAGAAAAAAACTAGTTGGTTTTTTTTGCAAAAGAAAATATTTGCATCACTATAGATAGCAAAAAGAAGTTGCTTATTACCGTACCAGACACCATGTAAATTTTTTTACACGAATAATAAAAAAAGGAACAGTTTTCCCATTCAAAATACATTTTCCAGCAGTGGATAATAATAACTCCGCATTTCATTTCCAGTTCTGCTCACTCACAACTCCAACTAACAAGAAGCAGTGTTTTTCCTTCTGCACCGCATCTCATCTCTGTAATGTGTTTTACATGGTAGGTATATGAGAGAGAAAGAAGAAGAGCAAACAGGAAAATGAAATTCAAGTATTTTATTATAACTCATGTCATTCTTCCCATCATCTCCACCACTACGGTGCAGACAGCATAGTGCTCGGAGAAAAGTGGGTAACCTCACATGCGGAAAAAAGACTTTGTATAGAATGCCTTCCTCCTCCTAATATGAGGAGATGAGCCTATCTCCAGAAAAAAAGATGTCAGGAGTAACTACATAATATATTGCAGGAGTGAACCACACCACCCGCAAAAAATATTATCAGAGTGGCAGCAGTGGGAACATCCACCAGTCACCACATCATCCAAAATTAATCTTGGGGAAAAATGAGTACATACATATGACTAGAATAAACATAATAATGTTGAAGTATTGTAACCACTTTTTCCTTCTCAACCACAATGTACATATCGTTATTTGCCAGGCAAATTACATGATGAAAAAATGAATCAACTTTTTTTTCTCTCAAGTAAAGATATAACAACCTCATCATGTTCATTTTTATAATGAATCTTTTTTGCCAGGAGAGTGTTGCTTGCGAAAGTGGCATTGGACACGTTTTTTTTTCAAAGTCAAGGGGATAATAATGTGCTTTTGGAAGCGTGACTGTGCAATGCTAAAGCGAAGGAAGAAGTTTGTGTGAAAAAGTTGAGCAAGCACTTCATACTATTTTTTATGCACACATATGAAACTCTGATTTTTTTCGCAGGACGTCCTGTGATAAAACTAAGAAGTGGATGGTATGGTAAAAAAAAGTTCAAGTTTCAAATTGAACTTAGGCTTTCTTTTTCAGAGTGGCTTTTCATGCGTGAAGAAGAGTTTCGGAGCTTGCTAAATAGTTACATATAAACATTGCGAATCCTTCCATGTTTGACTTTGTAATAATGATGAAGGAGATCTATTAGGATTAAAGTACATTTTGTAAGAATTCATCCGTTAAAAGAACTCAACTTCTGTGAACATACTCACTGTTGTGAAAATATTCCCAGAAAATTTCCCTCTTGCTCAACTTTTTTCGGACTAAAAAAATAATGGGAACTTGATGATTACTGATTACTGGAATCACTACTAGAAAAATATATTATGAGGATTTTGCAATGATTTCCTTTTGAGGAATCTGATTGTGAAATCCTATCACCTCTGCCTCAATACATATTTTGTTCTATTTTATCCAAGCGCGAGATTGCCAGGCTTCGTTTTCAGACTTTTCAGCTTTACTACTGAAATAAGTTTCTTTCGCTTGCGCCATAATTGGGAAATCTTACCCGTGAAAATAAAAATGCGACTGATTCAAGAAACACAATGGTAAGAGGTTTCTACTCTACTTACACATGCAACGCATAAGTATAAAATCTGCAGCAGTAGGAACACCGAATATATTGTACATATATGTGTACGTTATGTATACATTCACCAAAAACTCAAAAAGCCCATTTTTCGGTACATTATTAAAGCGACCGATATTTTTATCTTCAGCTCAATAAAAGAAAAAAATCTTACCTGAATGGGCGTACACCACGTCATGTACATACATGTGTTTTCTTTGTTCTTTTACCTGTCCGACAAAATTCTTTTTTTTTTGTAAAAAAGGGTGCCCTTGCATGTGTCCGCCATGCCCCCACGGTTCCTTTCTATTAATCCTGTTCACTTTGGTGAGCTGACACGCGTTGTACATATCTAACTTGACTGCGTCTCTTTTCTATTTTTCCCAACTTTTCTTTTTATTCAATAAGTATTATCCGTTCTTTCGTATGAAATTCATTCATTCATAGACGAAGAGTAAGGAGTGCTTGCGGCTTCCCTATTTTATCTCTCTCCACCCGTCTCATTCCTTTTGTTACATTATGATTTTCATTTTTTTTTTCAAAAGAAATTGTGTGATTCACGATTTTTTTGAATGACCACGGCAGTATAAAAAAAGGCGTAGAGGTAGTGGCGATGCTTAAGTGAAACCGCCCTGATAAACGATGGGATGCAACCAACTTGTGTGCATTTTCATTAAACCCAAAATTTATTTTTTACTTATCCTTCTGCGGTTTCTAGCTAGTTTGATAGTTTATACTACCAAACGAAATGTGTGTGCGTGCGTGTGTCCACGTACATATAAGTATTACTAAGGTTTTTTTTGTGGTGCGGGCTGCCTCACAAACACACAAGTGCTTTCCTTTTTTACGGTGATATGTGCTCCGGAGAAAGCAATTACTCGATGAGAATGTCAGAGTAAAGGATAAGGAGAAGAACGTCCGTCTTGCCAGGGCTTAATATGTCGCTTTACAGGAGCTGTGTGAAGGAAGGAGAGAAACGACATACCCTAACGAAATTGAGCAGCAGACGCTCATTCGTTGTCGTTTTGTTGCCAGAAGCATTCAACCAGAAAAGGACGGAATAACTGGCTCGTTCAGTCAGACCCGAGCAATGCTAAATGTATACCTAAAAAAAGATGAAACATAGATCCAGCCATAAGAAAGAAGGAAATAGGAAGTTTACGAGAGAAGAAAAAAATCTTGAGCAGGGAAGAGATAGGTTAGCGCATTTCTCATATTTTCCTCTTATTTCCCTCATTTCTCGTTACATTAACCCTCTTGACTTATTTTCTCTGTGTTTATGTACCTCTCCTTCTTCATCGCCCTTTCCTTGGATTCTAGAACGTGAAAGCCCTTCCCTGAATCTTCTTTCTGGTCTTGTTTCACTTTTATCATCTTTGTTTCTTGCTTACTCAACGTGTTTATTTCTTTTACCAATTTTTACCCCTTTTTTCTTTCTCTCATCTCTCTTGATTGCTGCTCTTTCACTCTACTTTGTTTCACTTAGAAAGCCCATGCTAAGCATGAGAAATTAAATGAGTTGGCGAAGCAGCGACGTGAGAGAGATTGACGAGAAAAAAGGTAGAGAAAAATATGTGTGCTACACAATACAATCAGGATGCTTCATTTTTTATTTTAACCCATGTTTTCTAGAGCACCAAAATATGCACTCGTAAAGGAACAGGTAATTATTTTCACTATACTTGTTAAAGCCCCATATAAATTTCTGTATAATATTACCTTTATATTAAAAAATATAAAAAGAAAGAAAAGGTAGTCTATGGTGAACAATGAGAAAATGGTCCGACCTTCAGGTTTTGTTGAAGCAACTCTCAGAGGTGTTCAGACTTGGTAGCAGGTAACAAGTAGTAACCTGGGACTGATTCCGTTAGTGAACAGAGCCCTTGATAAAAGTGTGCTAAGATGTTGCAAACCTCGGCGTTATGTATTCATGCATCCACAGGGAATTCCAAACACTACAACTTCAGCTTCCTAATGAAACCATATTTTTGAGAGGAAAACTGGGGGAAACGGAGAATCCCTGTCTAACCAGCGGAAGTCATGTGTACACCCTCCAATTAAATTTGAGAGAAAAAATATGGCAGATAAAATGTCAGGAGTCACTGCTCATTAATTTTTGTTGAGTCAGTGGGGCATTAAAACATGATAATTTTGTAGCATGTTTTATTCCTATAATTTTAATTCGTTTCGCATTACATCATATATATTACCTCCTTTGATTTGATTTGATGAAATGGCAAAAATGTAGTGAACAAATAACGCACAAAAAAAGAAAAATATGAACAGCGACTGAATTCCACTTTGCATGGAAATGTTTTGTGTCATCAGGCTTTCTGCTGCTTTGTGCAAACGCGGAAATATTTACAGGAGAAATATTTTCTCTCCTTTTCAATTTACTCAAGTGAGTGATCCACCCTCTCCTTTTTTTGTAGGGCTTCCTGGTTTCCTCTTGGAGTAATATGTAAAACACGGAAAAGCGTAGGCAGATTCATACATATACATCCCACCTATAAATTTTAAACGCATCAGGTCGAATTCAGGAGAGAAACAGGGAAATTGGTTGTGAGGGCAGTCAGTAATTGCAATTTATTACATGAGCTCCGACTCAAAACGAAGAGGAAGGGAAAATCCAAAAGGGATTCATTTCATTACGAATATCATTTCCTGTCATAGCAAAAACGTCACGCCAACTGGCAACCAAGCTACATCACAACCAGCAACCTCACTCGTGTTTTTTTTCCTTCAAGAGCTCGGTCCATAAAACTGACTAATATTTTATGGATATTAGTAGTCGGGAATTCTGCTGGTGGTCGAACAATGCGCACCGGCACACATGACAAGACGACACAAAATTATAAATTGGCATTTAATAATAATATTACAGTAATAATAATATCAACTGGAAGACGTATGAAAGCACACCTGATTACGCTCTCAAGCAAAATAACTTCATTAATTACGGAGCTACAACTCTACAACATTGGGAATATATAGGATACAGGATTCGAGTCTCCCTCGTCCATGAACGCTTTGATTCTACCGAGTAAGCGTTTTTTTACCAAAATAAAAATTTACGAACCCTTTTTGTCATCATCATGATCGTGTCATCCGTGCACGTCCAGTCTGCCTTCCATTTATCATCTGAGCAAAGGCTGTCGTGACTAGCTTCGAGCTTTTATTTTGCTTCTTCCTTTGATCACGTTGTTTGGCAAATACTAAATTTTAATTTGCATTAAAAATTAACCGCTCATTCGGCCTACACATGGAAAATTACCCTTTATGTAATTTGGCTAGGCAAAGCATACAAAGAAGGACCTTAGTCGACTCCACCTGATTAATATTACAGAGAAAGTGTCAAACAAAAAAAATTGGTTCGTAGTTACTCTTCCTTCCAAAGTCTGACTACATTTTGCCTTCCGACAAAGCAAGAGAAAATAAAACTTAATGAAACGCTAACGGAAAGGAAAAAATGTGAAGAACTGTTGGAGGTTGAGTCATTTATTACGAACAGGAGTATTCAAGTCGACAGTCACTATATTTTACCTTCTTTTCTCAAACCTCAACGTACTTATCTTGGAGGAATACAAAAGGTGCATTACTGGTCTAAAAAGAGATGGAGTTTTACTTAGCGCAAGAATTAAAGTAGCTTCATGGTAGACTCATTACTGCTGAATTTTTCCGTAATAATACTAAGTAATATTCACTAAGACTAAAGGTGAACGGGAAAACTACATCATATGCATCTATGTATGAAGGGAAACGATTCTATCGCTATTAGATATATTATTATAACTAATACTTAAATATTGCTCTCCGTCTTTTTATTTGGCATGCATCGCGTGGCATCCGGTGTGATGCATGTTTTCCCAACTTTGTAGTCAGTTACTTTTCTCCTGCCACGACAGCTTTTCCTTCAGTTTGTGATGCATATGTACAAGCATATTATATGTGTATGCATGCATATAGATTCAAAAAAAGAGCATAAATAATTATAAGAAGTAACTCAATGGAAATTGTTGTCGAGCGAGCGGAGTGAAGACTGGAGTCAGGAGTTCAAGTGAACCCCAGCTAAAATTCCTCCCATCTCGAGTAATACTTTGACCATTTATAACTCATATGATATCCTGTCCAGGAAGGCTCACAGAAAGGTCGTTTCTTCCATATGATATCAGCAAAAAAAACAATATTTTTTTCAGGATTGGAATGAAAGAGGAAAACATTTTTGCAAGCGTCATATAACAAACCAGAAAGGGTGGAATGTCCTCTTTTGTATGATTCCAGTAATTCTGGAGTCAGTTTTTTCTGGATGCGTCTCCCACCTACACAGCAAAAAAACAAGAAGTCTGCATAATAAATTTCTGTAGGTTCCATTCTTTTTTTTTCAAAGTAATTTCTAACATGTAAAATAAAGCCCTATTTACCTACAAACAGATACACACTTGACTCCATGCATGCATACATATATGTATTACACACTCACAAGGTATATTTTCTTCTGGCTCGGTTTTTTGCATTGACTTTTCTCCAACTGGTATGATGTAGCAATAAAAAAATCAGGAGTTGTAACGTGTAGCCAGGAACATTTTTTTGGTAGTGGAGCGTGGTGGGTGTACCGGTGAAATATACAATTTTCTAATATAACTTCTTGTCTTTCTATTCTCTCCATTCAACTGGCTCCGGTGGTGGTAAAAGTCTCCATGAAAGGCATGTGAGCAAGGAATGGTGAAGGAGGCAGAACGCCGGAGCAGTATAAAAAAAGAGTCCGAGAAATGTTTGGCATTTTCGTTGGGAAGAAGGGCAGACAGGAGAAAACCCGCGATCTGACTCAACTCTCCAGAGTAGCAGTGGAGCTAGGAGAACGTAGCCACTTCGACAAACAAACCAGTTCCAGTCGTTCCACTGCCAACAAAGCTAGTAGCAATCTGCAGACCGAAACAGAAAGTCGTGGAATATACGAGTGGAGAAAAGGAGAACGGGAAAGGAATCTCTGTCTCCATAAAATTGTCTCTTTCCCATTTCCTCATCATCAGTATTTGACAGCAGCTGCTCCCGAAAGGGTATCGTGATAAGCCAGCTATATTTTCTTGAGTGTAAGTTAACCAGAACTTTATATAAAGTTAGGAGGAGTGCATTCCCTGAAAATATTGACAGTGAAAATACACCACGCACAAAACTTCATCATAGGCAACAAAAAAAGACTCTTGAACAGCAATCGAGAGGAAGCGAAGAAAGTCAAAGGAAAAAAAGTGAAAATAGAATAAAACTTTTTTGGTCTTTGTTTAAGAAAGCTTTCTCTTCGGAGATCCATGCATCATCATTTTCCAGCTTGATCCTCCTCCAACAACGACTCCGACAAGGACAACATTTGGAAAAAGAGAAAAAGTTATTTTTTGTTTTGTGTACAGTTATTGTTATCATCGGGCATGTTGTGGTAAAAATAGTTATTCGTTTGTTTTTTTCGTGACTGCCTTTCTTGAGGAGAAAGTCGAAGAGACAATTTTTCTTCCTTGGATTTTCATTCTTCTTGTTTCGGTTCCCACTTTAACAGTCAATCAGCCAGCCTGTCAGCTAAGTTGAGGGAAAAGAACTAGTTTGTATTCTTCCTATTCCCTTCTATATACAATCAATCCTGTTTAGTCAATATCCGTCCCTTTTCTTGCTCTCCTTTACGAGTGGGAGTTTTTTTGCGGTGACAAAAGAAAATAAATAATAAAGCAGAAACATCTCCTCAGCAGATATTCCAGTGATGATAATGTGTAATGATGATGGTGAAACAGAAGACAGAAAGTGTTGATTTGCTTCGCTTACGACAAGACATGCTTCAGCCCAAGTTCCAGGCTGCTTTCTTCACAGTGTTGCGAGCGACTCCTGCAGTTAGCCGGATCAAAAATTCATTTTCCTCAAGAAAATGATTTGAGGAAGAGAGACTTCTTGCCGAGTGAAGCTGTCATTATTCTGTATATAACTGCTTCACTATTTTTATATACTGCCCAACATCAACACAACGACCAACACGTTCCTCCTTCCATTGGTACTTTTATTTTCGTGAAAGATAGAAAAAGTGAGAGAGAGAGAGGAAGAAAAGTACCTACGAAACTTTCATCTCGTTTCCCTTCCTCTTCACATCTGTATTTTGGGAACGTACTCAGAAGGAGCACGGTAGAGTTAGTGGGATTAGATTCCACGCTGCGAACCTTTCAAAGTGTCATTTTGCCCGGAGAAATGGGCGATTGAAAAATAAAACTTGAATTTAAAAAGTCTCTCTCTCAAGAACATCATAGCATTTCACCATCAAACATCAGGGTTGTAGTTTGAGTCTCGTCACAAGCAAGTTTCTCCTTCAATGAGTGCTCCACACATCTTAATTTTCGGGAGAGACATGGCGTCATCGTCTTCTCGTTAATCCCGTCGACGCTCTAATAGCATCTTCGGCAGCAATCTTTCTCCTTTGAAAATATGCATCATTAAGAAGAACATGCGAGGAAATTAATAAGACATCAAAAACAAGGAGATATTTTTTTAAAAAATCATTTTCTCATCAACCCAACTTTCACAATCTTGTCAACTTGTGTCAGAAGAAAAAACAGGATGATGATTAGTCCCTGTGATGGTTGCGACCCCCACTTGGCAGCCGCGATATGTTGCTATTTTTCCTTTGTAAGTACAAAAAAAGTGGAAAATGGTAAAGAGATTTCAAATTGGTTTATGAACTACTTTCTCCAAAAAACTTTCTTTTTGACAAGGCATATGACAAAGACACGCACGTCGGATCAACTTTATTCTCATTCAAAGTACAAACACCAAAATTGATAAAACTATTTTTAGTGGAGATTAAACAGGATGATGTCGTCAGCAAGTTGATCTAATTTTGACTTTTCTTTGCACAAAAATAAAAATAGGTTGACTTAGAAAATGTCACGACGAGTTGGGTTTTGACATGTCATTTGCTCTTTAATGATTTGAGAAAGAACGTGGGAGTTTTAAAAGGATCAATTTTTTCTCACAAACTTTCCCATGTTTGTCTGTCTCCACAACGTGTAGATTCAAGATTACGCGTGTAAATGACAAGTCTGGTTCAGCAGATTTTTTTAATCTTATGCACGAGAACATTATTGTATGATCAGTCAAAATATGTGGTTTTGGTGCTCTTATCAGTATGTAGATAAGTGGTGAAAGTATATTATCACGGTTATGGTTATTATTATTATTATCGTGTTTTTGTTCCCAATTTTTTTCCAGTTCCTGAGTTCATCGTCGTTCTTCCTGTACTGGTACTGGCTGAGCTGCTACCGACAGGAGCAGAGTCGAGAGCCACTTGTCAAGTCGGATTCATGTCATGGCACAGATTGTGAACACTGTTGTTGTGCGTCCACATCCACTTCACGATGTAGTACAGGTGGTGTGGACAATCCTGTGATAGTGGGATTGGAGTGTGAAGGATATCCGGCAATTTTGGGTGATATGTCAGATCTCGAACCATTACACGACGGAGGTGGTCCCGGAGTACTGCTTGATGTAACGGACTCCGTGGCAGCCACCTCCCCTCTAGAAGATAACGACGATGATATTTTAAGTAGAATTGTTAGAACGGAAGAAGAGGACCAAGAAGAAGAACAGCCTTGCCCCGTCTCCAATAATCCATATCTTCCTGGAAATTCGATGACTCAGAGTAAGTGCTTAATTCTCCCTTCCAAAATCTTGGTGTCATTTTCTTTGTAAAAGAATTTGTTGGCAGTTGGCATTGTTTTATCTTCAAGTTTTCTCAGAATTTTTTGTACAAAAGAGTACGGATGACGCATGCGAGCACTTTTGAGGGTACCAAAGTTGGGAGCGTGTGCAAATAAAGTTGTAAAATGGGTAACATGATTAATATGTGAAGAACATGAGTTCGTAGGAAGTTTTCCAGCCTTTTTGTTTTCACTGGTGTATTGTGTATTATGCATGCCGACTTCCGGTGTTGACTCAAGGGTTTCATGCTGCTTTTAATTTTTCATGGGGCTTTCATATGACCTTCTCTCTTGTTGCAGATGTACTCTGGGGACTGCAAGGGATGTTTGTCAATCTAGTAGAAGCGATTCTAGCAGCAATCTTTTATACCGGAATTTTCGAGGTAAGATGGCCATTTTTTTTCACTGTTATTATGAACAAAAAAAATTCGGAGGCAGCTAGATCCAGTCTAGATAATACAATTTTGTTAGATGAGATGATAATGCGTATCCATAAAGTGGATAAGGATAGAAAAAAAATTCGCTGTTCTTTTATAATGTCGAGCCAGAAAACTTAAGCCGCTGTTCCTGTACGAACAAAAAATACATATGTTACTACACGATAGGTTGATGACGTGATGACAAGGTTTTAGATGGAACAAACCTTCATCCATACTTTACATTTTATGCAAATATTTGCTCATCCCTTGCACACACACACCGCACATGCCAATATAATGTAGCCTCTTTTGTTCTTCTTCTGGATGGAGCATAATAGCAACATTATATAATCATCCGTTGCTACTCTTTCTATTATACTCGGTTACGTTTGCGTCGGCTGCTGCTGCTCTTGTCACAGCGGACGTTTTTTATGTTTGAAAAAAAAATCACTGAATGTTTCATAAGATTTACGAGCTACCCTTTTCATTCTGTCGACGTAATGTAATGTAAAAGTTCACCATACATCGTGCTCCACAGCAACATAATATCGAAGGTGAGCATATATCAGAATAGAAGTGAGCCATGATAGTGATGGATATTGTTGCAGCGGGGGGATTTTTATGGGTTTAAAAGACGAGAAAAGAAAGGAAAAGCACGACAGGGTTAGGATCTTGTCTTTTGAAGAGGGCATGACACCACAAGAATGTCGAGATCTTTTCTCCTTTCAAAAGTGCAAAAAAAACCGAAATGGCGATGGGAAGGTTCATTATCGCCATCATAATGCGGCATAAAAATAGAGTGAAAGTTTTCTATGGTGTAAAAAACTCATTTTTTAGCACTCCCATCATTCCCTCCTTTTTTCTCCAGCTAAGCATATGATGTGAATTTTTATTTACAGAACAACCTAGTGACAACACTGACGTGGTGTGTTGGATTCGCAGTGAACTTCGTTGTAGGGAACGTTATGCATACGCTTCTTCTTGTTTACTGCACCAACAGGAAAAAAATGAAGGAGCTCTGGCTACGGTGGGCCTTAGAACTGATTTTCAATACAGTCAAGGATCTATACTTCCTCTGGGTTGGACTTGCCTTGCTAGACTTTATTGTTAGACAGTCAACAAAATAAGGAAGAAGAATATTTTTACGGGAAAATATAATAATAGGTCACAGATAAGATAAAATTGTAAGTAATACTTTGTTGTACCAACAAAATATTATAATGGAGAAAGTGGTTCGGAAAGAAGCGCAGGAGAAAATAATGCGGTAATGATGGGTGCTCGACAGAGAATATGCCAAGGTATATTTATTCTGTATTTTTTACTTACCTTCCAATTGTGTATTTTTCATGGTAGGATCACCACTCACATTACTGATGAGGTTCACTAGAGCATGTTATTTAAATTTGTTGTGTAAGCCTACCATCATTATCATCATTGGTGCAAATAATGTCGCAATAATATTCACCAAAAAATTATACTTGAGCCCCGGCAGAAAGCCAAACTTGAGACGATTGCGGAGGAAATAATCGAAAAGGTGATGATGACGATATATTATGAGGTTAATGATAGAGAGTTCGAATGTACATAAAAAAGTCAGGCTATCCTAGGAAGCCAAGTACGACGCAGTCAGTCACCATGAAAAAGTAATGATGCCGTGATAGCTTACTTAAACTAGATCAAATAGAGTATAGGAGTGACTTTATTTTCTCGCTATTTACTCTTCGTCTCACAATCAGACAGAAACAAGCGGAACCAATCCTGGAGAAACATAGTAATGAGAGCCGTGTGATGTTTGATGTGAGTGTTTCTTGGAATATAGTGTTGGTCAAGAGCGAGCGGCGTGTGCTCTGGTAAGAAAGAAGGTATATTAGATGTATAAGCAATAGAGTGGTTTATTTTACAAAAAAATAAAAACTATATCATATCCATATCAGACCACCGAAAAATCCTGCCCCACTACTGCTATTATTTATGTAATGTTTTTCCAGAGATAAAATTACGAAAACGCAGTGCGTCTACTACACCAACATTAAACCTTTTTGGGAAGAAAGTCAAAACTTTTTGTGGAGGTGAAATAAATACGGGATAAATAAATGAGAGACAAACTGATACGCTTACTTTTTTCTTCATGTTCACATTCAAAAAATCACAAAATAGGTCATAAGCATGCAATTTACCGTTTTACAAGAATATTGCAACTGCGCATTATGTGTACCGATAAGGGTAAAAAACTGTTAGGGTGCTTGCAAAAACTATATAGTGTCTACTACCACCACTTACTTAAAAAAATCCAAGAAGGTTATTTCGAAATGTGAGCAATATCTGATAACCTTTGTCTAGGCTTTGTCACAATCAAGTCTTAAAATATAATGCACACGTTTTAATCGATCCAGACCATGACGAAAGCAACAAAATGTCTCTTGCAAAAACTATATAGTGTCTACTACCACCACTTACTTAAAAAAATCCAAGAAGGTTATTTCGAAATGTGAGCAATATCTGATAACCTGAATGTCTAGGCTTTGTCACAATCAAGTCTTAAAATATAATGCACACGTTTTAATCGATCCAGACCATGACGAAAGCAACAAAATGTCCCAAAAAAAAACTCAGTTTTGTATCTTTCCTTGCCCCAAGAAAGGCAGAGGAATAGGGCAATCTTTTTCCTGAATTTTATGGCTTGCGTGAACACAAGCACCAACTGAAAAAATCGTATTAAGTGAATAATCTACTGTGTAACGTAACATTATTATGCGGGAACAAATAAAGGGAATCTTACAAGTAAAAAGGGTAAAGCTAAAAAAAGAAATAAAAATAATACTCATACTTTTTATGTTTTTGTTGTGTAAGAATAAAAAAAACAATTTTCTTCCGGACACAGAGTCTTATTATGCAAGTACACATTATTTTATTGACGTGTGAGAGTGATTTTGGCTGTGAATATGAGTTGAGGAAGCCGCGTAACTCTAGATTAGAGTAAAGATTATGATAATGCAGCATACCAAAATGCCCAAAAAATGGTAGGAAAAAATAGAAAATATCGACAAAGAAGTAGATTCCCGGAAACAATGTGGATCGTATCAATCAGAAGGATCAAGGCTAGCATGTCAACAGTAAAGTGATTGATGGATGGCTGCGCGTATGATCTTCAATGTATCAAGGAATAATGTGTTCCACACGATGGGTTTTATATAAGTTTCGTTTTTTTTCTGGTGATGGATTTCATTTCACTTGCCAGACGTCATGTATGTAATAATATCACTTTATCACATCCAATCAATTAAGCATTTTATAGGGTTCGCTCTCACATAGCTCAGCAACTGTAATGCAACCTTAAATTTAATTTACCTGCAGTGATACTATCAAGTGAGAATGTACCTTGTGTGTGTGTGTGAAAGTGTACGCCCTTGGGAAGCAAACAATGTTACAGTCAAATCATTCGACTCGAGTGTGCGTTGTGAACACCACAGGGGTAGAAATAAAAGTTCTGCACTGCAAGGTAAGGTGATGCTGTAGGTAAAATATGTGGCCGAGATATCAGACATTAAAACGGAGAGTCATAAGATTTTATTTTCCGCATCTAACAGGATTTTATTGTGACGAGGAGTCCGGAGTACAATTTACTTATTACTAGATCAGTAATAATAACAATTGTCATTAAGTAACAATAATATTTATAAATACTCTTTTCTACACAATATAATCCAGGAAGTAAGATATCTTGTTGACGAGCAATCCATCAGTATTGTGTAATCATAATCAATCTTACATCACAATTTAATTTATTAATGTGGACACGAAATAAAGTTACTTAACTTATATGTTAAAGTAATACCTATAATAATTAAAGTATATTTAGATTTAAACATGATAAATCTATCAAATATTATTTGGCAGGTATAATTAATTTCCTTGAGAGAACAGATGTTTTTGATACAATTGCATATTTAATTGGTTCCTGTAAAAACACAGACTACTTTTAAAATGTTTTTTGAATGTGTATTTTTAATATCGTAAACTGATAAGCAAACCGTAATAAAACCGAAAAAAAACTATTTTCCATTTAACCACATTGTAACCAAACATGCCCGTTCTTTGTTTTTTGGGGGAACTTGGAATAAAAGAAAAGATTTCTCGTAATGATAGAGGATGCATGCACCTACTAAACTATCCCCATGTGTGCACACAACAGAATGTCATGCCTTTATTGCTCACGTAGTGACTGAGATGAATTACGGTAATTTTATGTATTTATCATACTTACCCTAATAAGCTTTTGCTACAGGCTATTTCATAAAATGGACCGTATTATTTTTCTAACATGTTTCCAGTTTTCTTGCTTGTACCTTGTTCCTTTTTAAGCTTGAGTTGTGTGTATACTATCCGCTGGCATATTTTACTTGTTTATTTTTCACGTACCTAAACACTAAACAGAAAGAACTGTTATTTGGAACACTTGTTTTGCCAGGTTCTGTCTTGATAGTTGATCATCAAAGTAACAGTAATCATAAAAAGGCACTTCTCTACACGAGTTATTTTTTTAAGAGAATCATAAAACTCTGGCCTTTCAAATTTTATTTACAGTTGTCGAGGTTAATTGGTCATCTGACGTCTGACACCTGAAATGATCACGTCAACGGTGGTCCAAGGCCACTAACTTTTGAAAGATACAATTTCCTAAATACGCTAACAACATTTCATAAAATCTGAATATAAATATTTGCCTTTATTTGTACGTATAAAATGGTAAAATTGAATAAGCCCGCTTGGTGCAATTTGCATGCAATATAAATATGAAAATGCTGGAAGTTCTCACAACGTACCATAGCGTGGAATAGTAATAATAATTACAAATATGGAGAAATCCAAGAGGCATAATCATTCTTCCGTGCTCACATTTTCAAACTCAAAGCATTTTGCATAATTTATACAAAGTGTTTTAAATGACTACATAGGTCAACCCTGTAATTTTATGTTTTCTCGTGTCTCTTGTATAAAACCTACCTTAGTTTAATATTGCGCAGTGGTACTTTTACAATTTCAGACACGCAAATCAACAGCGGGATTTACATGCGCTCGCATTCATTAACTACAGTCCAAAAAGCTTACCTTTAATTAAATATTATTTAAACAAGCTCTTCCCCACCTGTCCCTTTATTGTCGTCGTCAGACCATCGGAGATAAAAACAAAAGAATTTGCAAATGGAACAACCAACAGTATTTTGAAAATTAAAGAGTACGCAAATCCCCTTTTCTCCGCAATGTTATTATTTCATTATTTGCTCCCACTCCTTTCCGCAAATTAGCTTGTACCTAAAAACACGTTTTGGGGACAAACATGTAAATAGACACACACAACACCACACTAGTGCATGTGAATATATATTCGAAGTAAAACCAATTTCGGCTATTCCCCTGAAATAATGCTTGGTTTTTTGAGTTGTCTGCTTAGTTCCCGAGAAACCTTTAGATAATACTTTGTGAGTTTCCGCGGAAAAAGTCCTCTTCGCAAGCAGCTTTAAAATTTTCTCCATGTTTAGTTGACTTAAGAGGATTAACTCTGGTGACAATGTTGTTGGAGTAAGCAATGATGACAATAATGCAACACTTTTATTTAAAAGAGTGGGTTACACAATACCTACTGTTCGGTTGAAGAATTTGCACAAGGAATTGAAATCCTTGTCATGTCGTCACTCGGAAAAGCTCAAGTTAAGTAGCATCACAAAACACATGACATTTAAAAAAACGTAAAAGTCACTCCAACTTTAAACTCCCCCTCCGACACATGTATCTATATACATACATGTTCCAAAAAATCCAGCAGCTGGCATTGTCAGTTTTTTTGAGAAGCATGTGTTCAAACAAAAATACTTTTAATGAATGAGCTCAACATTACTTTTTTCTATTACATGCCTCTGTGAATGTTTTGGAGGTGCCCTCCTCAAACCGAAAAAATTTCCACTGGATTTTTACTTGAGTCGAGTTTTGAGTAGTTGGAATTTCTACGTTCAAGTGCGTTTTGGTTTTCCGAAACGAGCACACAAAGTGACAAGAAAGCCCCACATGTGGAATACTTTATATGATGCGATGCGAGTGGATCAAGAGGTATATAATCAGACCGAAAGCATATTTCTCCTCGTTTGAGTCACAAAAAGGATCAGCAGCCAGTATAGCATACAACTTTAATTAATTAAAGGAAAAAAGGGATTTCATCAAATGTCGCTGACTTTCTCTTCTCCTGTCTTTGTTCCATCAACAGACATGTCGTTTCCTACTGCAGCTGCGGATGGCGTTGTTACCTGGAACAAGTATAAACTTTTATTTTTTATTGAGTACAAGTTCTTCTGTTAAACATTCTAGAAAATTAATTGGTAGGAGAGAAGAAACGATCTACAGGGTAGTAAAAAGCAACATTAAAATGTGTGCTAGTTTGGAGCAAGCAAAAAAAACTCTCTAAACTGCACTTTCCCCTTTTCCTCAGTCAAATATCTTTTGAGACACACACACACAACTCATTATTTTTATTAATTTTGAACTACGCGTTGCCATAAACTGTGCAGACAAAGTTCTTACCTGACTCGAGGATTCGGAATTAAATGGATATGTGTTGAGATCTTGAGGACAAAGCAAGTCCTCCGTCATTTCGGTGCTTAGTCTTTTCTTTCTCAATGGAAACTGAGACTTCTTCGGGAGCTGAAAAGGTAAACATAAATTACCATATAACACATCGCACACAACTAAAATGTACACATGAATGATACACTTTTTTCCTACAAATAAAGTTTACATGTCTGTCTGTGTTCACGTTATGAATATGTATTTTGGATGAAAGTTGAAGAAAGTGAGTGAGGCACAAGGTCTTCAACTTGTTTTGTGTTGCGCTCATCACAAGTGGCTCTCTTATTATTATTTGCTCAGTAATAAACATGCAGATGTGTAGTAAAAGGCAGTCAATGTAGCTTCTCCAGCTTCAGTCGCTTCTCACACTTGAACAACTTTCGTGAACAAGAAAGAGCAATTTTCTGAGAACCTGCTTTCTCCGCTTGCCTCACTCATGTTGATGCCTTGGAACACAAACACGAGGCGAAGCTGTTTTTTGTGACTAGTATTCTGTAAAACGAGTAGAGCTTTCGCGTACAAAAACGCTTCATGTCTGAGATTTCTTCCTCCTTTTTTTAAAACGAGAACATGTTAACAGCCCAACTTGTCCATTTCGAATGAAAAACTTCATGCACACGACATGTACGACTTTACATTACGTAAGATTAGCAAACGCCACTTGCTGACGTATGCAGGGAAGTTTGCAGAAGAATTATTATCATTACCTTAACTTTTGTCGTCGGATTTAGCGGAATAAAGTCACTCGACGTTTCTGCTACTCTCTTCTCCTGAACGATATGCCGCCCAACGAGCTCATTTATCTGGAGACTGAGGTGACGACGAAGCAGTGTTTTATTTCCTGGGATCGCTAGTAATGTGGCCATCAGCTCGGAATTGAACCGCGACTCGAATATGATGAGAGAGCCATGCACACCTAAAAATAGTCCAAGTCAAAAATATTTTTCAAGTTCTGAAGGAAACCATGCGTGCATAACATTATTTGGACTTGGAGGATATCCATCTCTCAGATGTGTGTTTTTCTCTGTTTCAGAATCTAATAAGTAAATAGAAAGTAGGTAGTACAAAAAATATTGGAGCTTAAAAGCAGAAAATGTAAGTACCATTAACTTTCGTAGTCTCGTAACACTTGGCGTGCACATTCAGTGCGAAAAGGGAGGAGGATTACAAAAGAAACTTCATTTATTTAATGTTCCCTCTTTTCCTTCCATTCAACTTACTTCCTCCTCAAACAAGACTTAAAATGAACTCACTCACACACACAACTCAGCACTATTATATTATTATCTTCAGAGTCATCATCATCATTCATTTCATTGCATTGTGTGCGCAGCCTGACTACTCCTGCCAAGCCTTTAGTCAATATAACTCCCAAACGTTCTGAGTGAAATCACTGGGAATGAGTTTTGGATGAAGACAGGAAAGAGAAAGACGAGAACCTTATTCTCCCTTTTCCCTATTCACTTTATTTTATACATCGCCCTACACGAATACTTCATTTGTCTCAAGTGCGGTGAAGAAAAGAACGCGAGAAAGTGAAAACGAAAGAAAGAACAGAGACGAAAGGGAGAAACAGGATGATGATAATAATGATGATTTTGTTTGCACAAAGGCTTCCTTCCTCCTCTATGACTATAATAATAATACGATGGAGTGGAAAAAAGTACACTTTTAATCCTCACTTGGGTCCTGGCGAGCCTGACGGGAGTGTTGTGGTGGCACAGTGCTCTGTACTGCCACCACCACCACTAGTGCCATTACTTCCGTTGCTGTTGTTATTTCCCAAAAGTGCTCCAGTTGTTCCCGCTGCCAACCCTGCACCTCCTCCTCCTCCACCACCACCACCACCATTGCTCACAGAGCCGGGATTAGGTCCTCCACGTCGACAAAGGCAGTCTGGATGAAACTTGTGAATTCTCAAGAGTTGAATTCCTCTTTTGATGGAAGCATGATGTAAAACACTTGTAACTTTCAGGGAAACTAAATCCTGCAATAAGAGAGAAAGAAATAATAGTGAAATGTAACTTATGAAGTGACTAACATGTGCGTGTAGTCTAAAATATAATTTTACCTCTGCCGTTAAGTGACCTAGCACTCTCCCATCAATTCGAGCTTCCATGAATGACTCTTTGTACTGGGGCAGGCCAACATCATCCAACCAACGGATTACCCAGTGATAGTCGAGCTTTCCCGCAATATCCTCTTCTTCTGGATGCCTCAGAGCGTGGAGTGCCAGGTTCAATTTCTTCCGATGAAGTGTATTCTGAGCACAAAAAATATCCAATACAAACACATTATTATTTGTAGAGGAGCTCTGTGTAATCAAAAGCCCATCTTCCACACCCACCCATCTAAAATCATTCGCAACAGGGAAATACCATTTGTGACAGGAGCAATTAAGAGGAATCCAATCAATGGGTAAATAATGGGAAAATTACATTAAACCATTAGAATGATGTTTGGGAATGGCCTTGTCCACATTCTCTGTGTACATTTGCTTTCTTTCTCAGGTCATCAACCCACGAAATCCATCACTTTCCCACAAAGGCTACCTTGGATAGATCACATCTACCATTAAATCTGATCTGAGAGCAAGGATATCCATCCATCTTTATCCTCCCAGATATCGACATTTTCAATCTTCACGGCTTAAAACGCAAATTCATGTGATATCTTGGACAAAGGGGAGTCCTCAACAGGTTCGCAGCAGGAAAGAAGCATCTCATACTAGATCTGGAACGGCACGTGATCAAACATTCGTTCCCTGATGCCATTGAAGCATCCAAATGATGAAAAACCTTGATAATGATACTCCCACAATCTAATAACTTAGGTAATATTAGGACTCTTATGTGCGCAGTATCTTTTAATCCGTAATTTGCCAGGAATCATTATAAAAGGTTCTGATTATTCGTTTATAATACTTCTGTGGGCTTGCACAAGGACAGACTCCTTCATGCATTGAATGCATCCTTGATGCATCACATCCAGTAGTTAACTAACATGACTCTTCCATGTACTATATGTAGGTACACACATTTTTTTACATTTTTGCAAGTACGAAAGAAGGATAAAGAAAAATAATGGAAGTATAAGAGGATTTGGATTGGATCTTTACAGGGGATATTACAAGTAAATTTTTTTCAGCTCTCAATGGAAGCAATGACACACGTGTTTATGGCTTTGTCGGAGCGGCCCCCGAGTCCCCCCATTGTGAGCCTGGTAAGCTTTTTTAACTGGATTTTCCCAGTAACCAGTATATTATTCTGATCGAATGGAGTAAGTATCAGAGTGGGAAAATATTTTGTCTGTACCTTGATTCCGAGCTCTTTCTCCAACTCATGGTTGGTGGCATCCAGTAGAAGTAGCTGCTGGCCAGATTTCACCCACCGTTTCACTTCTCCAGAGTATGTACCCAGACCAAGGTAATTCAACCATGTTATCACGGCTTCCGAATCCCACGAGTTTACCGGTCCATCAGGCCTGCACAGATATATATTTTTTATACGTGTGAAAACCCAACATAACAAAAGCCTCCTCCCGAAAAAACATGTAAAAGCCTGTATTTTTTTCATATTACAACGTTAACAATCGATAAGATCATATCTTGTGAAAGTGGCATATAGTATATTATGTATAGAGACACACATGTGCATACTATGTATAGACACGACATGATGTTGTACACATGACTGATCAAAACTGTTTGTGTACGGATTCCTACATGAGATATGAAAAACATTTGCCTGTGTACACAATGCACTTTTGCTCTCAAAATAGAGGCACGCTCACACGTACCATGGATTTTATCTAGCTCATTTTTTCTTCTTTGCTAACTAACTTGGATTGCTCAGGAATAAAGGTAGAATTTTTATTTTCTGCTGCGGTTTCGTCATATAATCTACTTTTACTCAGAGGAAGAAATGAATTACCAGAAGAAGAAGAAGAAAAAAAAACGAAATATTACTTCCGTTTACATTCTTACTTTTTGATAATGGGGCTTGGATCCTTCATCCAACCCAATCTAGGATGAGCTGTGGCTCGCACGCCTCCACGGACGAATGGTCCTCCAGCCGTAATGATGTTGGCGGGCGTGGAACTTTCCATGGGAGCCACGTCATTATCAAGCCCTCCAGAATTACTCCTTTTAAGCCTGCCCAGAATTCGGAGGATTCCTGTCAACATAAAAGTATATCAACCCAGTTTATGAGAAGAAATGAATGAATTTGTGCATTCGGGATGCCTTTTCTGTTACAAGGTAGTGAGTTATCCAGTAGGCCTACTTACGCAAGTATATACCTGCATTTTTGACAGACTCCTTCTTAATTTAAGTTTATTTCACTCACCACGGGATTTATGACTGCTGCCACCGCCGCTGGTAGGAGATTGTTTGCTTTTGTTAAGTGTTGTGTTATTGCCACCATTATTGGACTCCACGCCGGTCTTCCCCCACTGCTCACTTGGCCCTTTGTTGTCAGAAATGGAAACTGGATCAAAGGAAATTGGGAGAGTCACATTTTAACACGTAATTCTTACCACAACACATATTAATAGAATTTTGCTATTTGCACAAGCTATTTGAAAAACGTGTATACACACACAATTCAACATTGAGAGCAGCCTAATAAATTCATGTTTCCAGTGAAAATGGGGAATGAATCAAACAGATAATGATGTGATGAGGGCAGCATATTATTATTTGGTGTGAATGGAAATTATATTACAGCACATCTCTGAAGCAGCTTGATAAATTACGGTGATTTAATAATGTAGCGCGAGCACAATACATCAGATTTTCCTCATTTCCATTATATTCGTATTCAACCTAGCTCATCATTAAATGAAAAGGAAATGCATGAATAATTCCACACAGGAATGTGATCATATTAAAAGCACTGGTGGAGTTATGCTCATTTTTGCAAATTCGCTTCATAAATATTTACTTCGTAAATTTTCAAAAAAAAAGTTGGATTCCTTTTAATTCATCCGTCGCTGTTAATAAATTCTAAACATTTCAAACAAGAAATGTGCACGGCTGAGTCCGTAAATTATATAGAAAATAATGTTTTCCTCTTCCCAGCTCGGTAACGTATGCATTCGTGATTAACGATATCACTGAAAATGGAATATACTAGAAAAGCGAATATATTTTAGGGAATTGGTAACAAAGAGTTTTTTCCAGGTCCCAGATGAGCAAGCATTGTAGCTCGAGTTCTCTGTGCGCCATCACTTTCTTTCAGATTATAAGCCGAAACAAGCATGCATTTACATTTCGTATTTCAGTCGGATTCACCTCTGCAGTCCAAAAGAGTGACTCAGATGGCTTCATAAATCAAGAAGTTGCTAAAATTCGCAATGCTGCAACACTTTCCATAAACAAACATAAGGGAAAACACACACAATATCCTTACTAAAAACGCTCTTCCCATTTTTCTGACTTTGTTTAAAAAGCTGACACTACTGCAAAACCTGCACACAGATACATTGCAAAAAATAAAACTCGATCTTCCAAACTTTCTACTGCTCTAGTCTTTCTGCTTTTCTAGTTAACCAGAAAGAAAACAAACATTTCTATGAACAAAGTAAGTCAGTGTCGTTTTCCCCATGAAAGTAGCATTTAAAACTCGATCTTCCAAACTTTCTACTGCTCTAGTCTTTCTGCTTTTCTAGTTAACCAGAAAGAAAACAAACATTTCTATGAACAAAGTAAGTCAGTGTCGTTTTTCCCATGAAAGTAGCTTATTATACACATTGAGAATAGGGACATACACGGAGTTTCTTTCTCAATCAAGTTCTGGCTGTCTGCAAAAGCCTTCTAATTACTAAAACTCACTAAACTTAAAAAAGAGGTAGAACACTACCATAAAACACACTACTATGGGGCAATACAAAATCCTATATAATCTCCAGCTTCTGCAAAATCCTTCTAATTACTAAAACTCACTAAACTTAAAAAAGAGGTAGAACACTACCATAAAACACACTACTATGGGGCAATACAAAATCCTATATAATCTCCAGCCGGATATGAAGATAAGAGGAAGGACAAGCGAAACTACGAAGAGAATATTCTGTTTACTTAAAACCAGGAAAAGAGTGAAAGTAACAATTTGTAGCGCAATAAAAGAGTACCCGCATGCGGCCGCAAGCAAAAAAGCATCAGTTTATATTTTTTGCATCACCATCACCATCATTATCGTTCATGTTTAGTGTACACAATTTCCTCAATGCATGCAGTCAATTTTTTGTTGTGTAAATGTAAAAAGATAGGATCATCAAAAGTGAATGATCGAGCAATAGAAAAAAAGGATAAAAGTACATGTGAATCACATGTGACATCCATGAGATATTATATTGAGTGTGAGAAAGAGTGAGAGAGAGAAGAGGAAGTATAAGAAGACAGACAAAAAATACCAAACCTAGATTTGGTGTAGACGTGCTACGACAGCTGGAACGGGGATTAAAGACACGAGATAGAGAAGAGACGAAACCTCCACCACCACCACCTCCGGCATTGCTTCCAGGACTGAGAACACGACGTGCTTTTCTATATGCCCAAGCCCCAGATGTGCTACTACGGTTAATTTTGCGGGAGGAGGAAGGGGACGCGTCCAACAGACCAGGACTGGGACTGTGAACCACGGGAGGGGGATCTTGATACGAGACAACAGGTTGGCAAGAAGGAGAGGGTGGAGAAGCAGAAGGGAAAGCTGTCGAGGACTCATTGTTACAGTTGTCTATGCTACTTTTGTTAATGAGACCACCACCATCCTCATCGTCATCATCATCCATGCCATGCTTTAGGAGGATATCATCGTCATCGGGGATGTCGAAGGTGCAAGTGTCATCTGACAAGGTGAGTCTGGTCGTGGCAAAGGCTTGTCGCTTGTTCTGTGCGAGTTGGAGCAACTCTTGTTGCTGTTGATGGAGGAGGAGGAGGTGTTGCTGTTGTTGCAGGGTTTGTTGCTGCTGCTTCAAGTGAAACAGGTCTGAGAGGAGTGAAAAGTGTGTGTGTGAATTTTATTGAAGGGGAAGATGACGAGTGATTTGAAGAAGATACAAAAAGAGAGGAGAAAAAAAGTGAAAGCATTAATATTGAGAAATGCCTCTTGTGAATAAAAAAGATACTATATCAATATTAAAAGTTGACACTACTTCAAAAGGTTCCCATAAATAAGAAAATATAATTACTTATCATGTCCCACACACTATAATAGACGACTAATCACATTCGTTTTTTTTTGCTACGGGAGTTGATATATTAGCACGGGAAAGCTTTTCTTACCAGTGTTGAAATTCGTTATCGCATGAATGTTCCCGCTGGAGAGGGAGTTCGCCTTTCCGTGAGATTTCCCGTCACCTCCGAGATGACCAGGGCCAGCGTTCCCCAGTAAATTCCCATTGAACGTTGCAGTGTTGTTGGCAGACAGCTGTGACGAGTGCGGCGACCTTCTTGGGATCGTGCCAAATGCCGATTGATCCACACGACGGTAGGCATTCGCTGGCGGTGTCTGCATTCACCATGTCAAATTAACATTGTTATTTTATCACCATTACTAGATCGGAAAACAGCCGTTCCGCCATGAAATCATCGTAATCACATCACATTCGCAGAAAAAATAGAGGGATAACATATTACACGCTTCTGTTTCCAACATTTGTCATTATTATGCACGTATGCAGAATCTCAGGTCCTAAAAAGTATAGAAGTGCCACGTTGCCCTGAATTATCTCATATATATCATCATAGCTCGTATATGAAAAATGTACAATTTTTTCTCTCTCGAAAAGGATTCCCTCTCAAATTGATACAAAAGTCACGTTCACCTCTCAAAACAAATATATGTACGGTTATTTACTCTTCCTTCTCTCAAAAAGTGCAAAGTTCACATCTTCTGAATATTTAACGATGATCTATGTATTTATATAGCATAATACCATCCCTATTACGTCATTTCAACTATAGGTACTCTTTTTATCCTACTTTGTTCTTTTCCCCTTTTTTTGTATACGTGTCCTCAATTTTGTATTTCATTTTTTTTCAGTCTTTGAAAGGGAATAAAACTCACCCTAGTCCTTTGAGGTGGTGGATGTTCATTACCGCTGCTCCCTGCGCTACCCAACCTTGAGCGAGCTGCGGCCGCTGCGATCACTGCCGGGTCAATGGAGATGCTGTGTGCAGGGGATGCAGCTCGTTCTGGTCCAATTGGTGGTTTATCCCAGATTCTGCTGCTGCCGGTACCTCCCAAGCCAGGCGAGGAGTCAATATAGCTCAAGTCACCTGTCGACTTGCCGACGACACGGTCTTTTAGCTCGATATTCTCCCGTTCGAGGGAAGCATGCTTCAGTCTCAAACTAGAAATTTCTGTCAGCAACTCCAGTTTCTGAGTTTCTAACGTGGATCTGAGGAGGAGTTCCTGTTTGAGGGTATCAAAAGATTCCGCAAAAATCTGTAGAATTTGTGTGTGTGGACATTTCCACCAACCAGCGGGAAAAAAAGAGAAAGAGAGACACAAGAGGAAATATTCTTTATATTCCTTTGCGCGTACTATATAGCGGAGCACTAAGAACTAGATAATCTAAAGTAACTAGTAAAACACTTCTTTTACACAGACTTCTTTACATTTAGCTGAAAGCATCGAGAGAGCGGAAATAAGAAGGAAATAGGAAAAAAAACATAGTAAGTAATGTCCTCTAAGACTACTCAATTTGTAAACTCCCAAACCGCCAAGTGAAATCACTACAATATTTGTTGATGAAAAAGCAAATATACTACTTGGAGGAAATAAAAACAGCTTGGACAAGCAAGAGAGAGAGAGAAAGAGAGAGAGAGAGCTAAGAAGTGGAAATAGAAACAGCAAGGTTATCTCTTTTTCCTCTTTGATTTCTCCTTAAAAAGGGAGGAAGCAAAAAGCGACACGATATAATTTGATTTATGGTTCTTCTTCTTCTTCTTACCCGCTGCAAGTGGTCTTCAGTTGACTCCAAGACATTTCTCTTGTCGTCCAGCATTTTTTCCAGATCATGGATTTTCGCCGTCTGAGCCTCAATCTGATCGCTCAATACCGACACTTGAAGATGAAGGGTATCCTTATCTGACTCGAGACGAAGTAAACGATCCTCATAATCAAGGCCGAGCAAGGATCCCTACAAAGAGAACACAGAGGATAATAAAAAACACATTCATCTTGAAAACCTTCCAATTTCCAGACAGACCGATATATAATAAAAAGGAAAGTTTTTAAATAAAAAAGTGCTGTTAAGAAATTTTTTCCTTTTTTTGTGAAAAGTCAGTCGTTCAAACGCCTTTGCTATAAATATTCCATTCCAGTAGGCTAGTTTCATATATAAAAAACTTTTATTTTTGCCCCAGAAAAGAACTTACTTATCTCCATTTGTTTCACACAAAAATATTTTTGTTCTAATAATAATTTGTGTCTCATTCTGAATTGGTAATAAATTTAAAAAAAAGGTCAGGAGTTATAGTTTTTGTGAGCCATTACCCCTCCTCCCACAACACTATCAATGCCATTTGGAGTAGTACTTGGAGCTCGGCTTGGCGAGTGAACGCTGCCGCCCCCACCATTCTGATGACAACAGTAACACAATCCGTGACCGGAAGCTCTGGCGGCCACACGAGGAAACGTTTTAGCCGCACAGCCATGACAATATGTTGCTGCTGCTGCCGCAGCACCATAATCACTCCCACAACAACTTCCCGAGTCCGGAATAAAGAGTGGACTGGTAGGTCTACTAAACATTAAGTGTGCATTATAAGCTGCCGCAGCCGCGGCGGCGGCAGCAGCTGCCGAGTCAATGTTGGGAGCCGGTCCCAATCCGAAATTTGGATGATAAGAAGAATGTCTATTGGAAGGAGGAGGAACAAGGCCTCCTCCAGCACCCATTTTTGAACCACACGGTGAAGGCGACTGGGCCTGCTGCTTATCAACATTCGCAAAAGCGCCACTAGTACTTCCACTCAAATTATTGCACATATTGCCACCTCCACTTGATACTGGAATGGGAGATGGGGCACTCGTATACACATCCCTTTCCAGTGAAGCGCGTGCCCACATATGCTTATTTTTGCAATGCTTGGTAGGTCTCGGATGACCCATTAAAGTCGGAATCGGATGGTGAATCATATGTGGAGGTTGTTGGTGGTGCACTGAATGCTGCTGAAGGAGTTGCTGCTGTGCGTGAACCCGACTCAAAAGACTTGTGAAGTCAATGGGTCCTTGTGAGTGGCACAAGAAGGAGTTCAAGTCGAATGCAACAGGAGAAGTGGCGGAACACCTTTCCCTGTCTGGAAGCGACGAGGCGTAGCGCTTTCCAGAGGATAACTTCTTCTTTCCAGACTTCCCGCTTGTGCTTCCAGGGTGGTGGTGGTGGTGATGATGATGATGGTGGGCATTAGAAGGACAGCCTCCAGATCCAATGCTCATGTCGTCCAAAGTTGGTGGAGGCGAGCTAACAGATGACTTCCTCCTTGATGGAGACTTCAGACGAGCTCCTTGTTTCGAGCACTTTGTCGGCAGTGAGACTCTCACCGGCTTTATTGGCTGCTGGGCCATTGACGTGCTAAAAGTGAGCAAATCTTTCCCATTTGTACTATTGCCCATACTACCGCTGACAGAATTTGCCGGGATGTTACTCGTGTTTCCAGGTGTAGGAGGAATTGGGGGAAGCCCAGCCCCAAGAAAATTGATGTTTTCCATGTTTCTGCTGTTTCGTTTTGTGTTACTATTATTATTGCTACTATTATTGATGTTGTTCTTGCACAGTGTACTGTTATCGTACTCATCTGCCAAATTATTGACCTCAGGGGCAGCTAGTGGAGCAGAAACACTAGAATTGCTACCACTTCCAAAACTCAAATTCTTCAGATGCTTTTCCAACGCAGCTGTGGCAGATGAGCTGATAATAGGAATTTTCGCACCTAATCCTGTAAAAAGGCCTGCAACATTTGATGAAGGTGTGGAAGAAGAACTCATCGTTGTTGTTGCTGTAGATTTGTTGGCCTTTCCCAGTTTATTTTGGCTGCCATCGGGTAATAAACTATTGAAATTGTTCGTGCCTCCAAGCGACCCCGATGACGGAGCCGATAAAAAGTTTGTGGAACTCAACCCATGACTCGTCCCAATGCCAGAACTACCACTACTCCCATTAGAAATATTCGGTGCGGTGATGGCAGCGGTGTTAATATTATTATTGGAAAGCGATGCCAGAAGAGCAGATGCTGAGGAGGGCGATGATGGTGATGATTGACGCTTTTTATTTGTTTTTGAACTTTCCTCCAACGAGATTGATGACGGGTCGATGGCAGCGGTGTTAATATTATTATTGGAAAGTGATGCCAGAAGAGCAGATGCTGAGGAGGGCGATGATGGTGATGATTGACGCTTTTTATTTGTTTTTGAACTTTCCTCCAACGAGATTGATGACGGGTCGAGTTTTACAGATACGGTGGAGGACGACGAGTCCGTGGTTTGGCTGCTGCTACCACTCGGACCCGGGAGATGGGGAGCCCTCACTTACAACAGTTTTCCCCATTGCGGAAGCACTAGATGATTGCACCACTCCCGGAATTACTACATAGCAAGTAATATTTTTGTGTTGAAATGAAAGCAAGAAACAAACTCAATATATTTTGTTTCTCTATTTTCTTTCGGGGAAAGATGGATAGTGCGCGTCGCTGTTGATAAATTTATTATTTTTCTTGGCTACTATTCTGGGTAGCCAGACCTAGTAAAAGTTTTTGTCGAGTGAGCGGACAACCTGACTGATTACGACTGAAGAGAAAAACGAAGTTAAAGAAGAATACAATAATAAACTGTATTGTTTATTGCTTGGCAAATGCGCTTTTAGTTTCTCTTTTTGCAAAGAAAAAAAACATGAAGAAGGAAAAAAATCTGCACACATTTTTAATCACATTTGTCAATGTGAAAACCTTAAGAGTACCTCACAAGAACAACCTTCTATGTGAATGAAATTCAAGGAGACTCAAAGTCTGAAATATTCGCTACTCGAGTGAATAAAAAAACAGTCACGTACAACAAGCCGTTTTGATTCAACTTTAGAAAATTATAAAAAGAAGTCAACAGGAAATGAGAATCATGTTGAGATTTTGCACACACACACACAGCTAACAAATTATTTGAGACACAAGGAAGAAGAGGAAAACCACGTTGTGGTGTCCTTCTCACGTACAATTTTCTGCACAACGTGATACTACTCATAGATCCGACAACATTTTCACCAACCATAGGACAAGCAATGTTATTAAGCTGTCCTTTCGGTGAAGGCGAATGTAATGACGAAGAACGCTGCAAACTTTTGAACTTAAGGTAGGTGTCTTTTTGAAGGAGGAGAAGGAGAAAACGCCTGTTGGATGTTGTAATGCCGGGCAGGCGAGTCAAAATATTTATTTATTAGATGTGGATGATCCAAGACCTATATTAACCACCACTTCCCTTGATCCCAAATAGAAAACTTTTAAAAATAAGTGCATCTACGTGCTTAACAGTCCAAAAATACACGACTGACTACTACGAGTTTACTCACTCGTCATGAGAGAGAGAGAGAAAAAAGTTGAAGAGCTAGGTAGGTAATCTACTACTACTCTTGTGGTGGCATTGCCACTGCCACCATCACGAGAAGAATAAAAATGTGATGATAATATGGAACAACTGGGAAAGCGACAAGGTAACTTTCTCTCGCTCCTGCCCGAGCTGCCAACAATACAACTGGCAACGCGTCACATTAAAACGTAATAATTTTTAACCGGTGGTGGTGGAGTCAGTTGGGTGCTCTGTTAGCACTAAATAAATATTCGAAGGAGTAGATAGTGAGTAAAATGTTCGGTATAAAGTGGCTTCCTTGATTGTTCTGCACCTAGTGCCAGCAGCAGAGTAGCAAATTGCTCTGAACATATTTTCTCTCTCTCTCACTAATACATTTTTTTGAAAAAGTTGTTTTGTGTTTGTGAATTCAGATACCTTAAAATCGCTCGTTCATACTTTCATTAAATTACATCCTTTTCAAAAAAACATTATCCCCGCGCTTTATGTAACTTTTTTATCTCCGTGTTATATCTTTCTATACGTATTTATGCAGGCATGCATTTTTAGGAGTCACTTTATCGTATCAGAAGTTGGCATCATCCGCACTTTTTTCCAAGAGAGAGACAAAAACCCATTCGTTCCCGGTGAGTGCAGGAGACAGGGAGAAAATATACAAAAACGACTATCTGCGATTTTTAAATAGCATGTGTGCACTCTTTAGGAATAAAAAAAGATCAACGGAGTCATATCATCAGCAGCAGCAGCAGGAAAGGAACAGCGTAGCAAAAATTGTAGCAACTATGTTAAGTAAGAAGCATGGAGCGAACATGCTTCCACGAAAGCCTCCATTCTACAACTACCACACTCCTTTTTTCTCGCTTTATTCATGATCATTACCACTGCGAAAAGACGAAACAACTGTGCTTTTTACGCTAAATGCTCTCTTCTGTCGTGGAATTATGTTCACACTAATTCAAAAAGGTTGTTTGTCTCCTCTCTCCGAGAAAAGAATACATATGGTAAGTTTTCCCTATTACTTCACTGATGGTGATTCCTATGTCTCTATAAATGTGGAAATGGCGAAGCAAGCGACAAAAAAATACTTTTCTGGTTGGAGCATCATACATATACACATTTCGGATCGTTCAGTTCCTCAATGAATGTTGTAGCCCGGATGAGGTTGTCGGCTGCTGAAAAATGCATAACTATAGCACGCCCAACAAGAGTGTAGTACAACTACTATGCAGCTAGATAGGATGATGATGCCCACTTTTATTTTCCGAGTTGGATGGCTTCTTTCTGATTTCATGTTTAGTGGC